>CM034154.1:628967822-629235322 GCA_019776745.2 Taxus chinensis | reverse complement strand
ATAGACCAAATGAATAGAAATTTAGAGCACATATTCCTCTTAACAACACATTTCGTTTGATCCATATTTTGGATGGTGAGATGGATTATTTTATTAGATAAAGATGATTTTTTTCATCATATTTTTCCATATCTAGGGAATTTTTTAAAAGATCTTTAATTTTTCTCCCTCTCTCAAGTATAATTGTATCTCACAAGAATCCCCATGAAAATTCCACAAAAATGAAGGAACAAAATATGAATTGACTTCCTCATTTACTTCCAAGAATTTATTTTGTTATTGAAACTTTGAACATGTAATTTCATGGCTTCTACATGCTCTCCAAAGAATAATATTCTCATAATTTCCATTTGGAAAGGAGGATTACCACCAAATTTCACTGGGAGACTCTTATGGGAAATTGTTACACATTGCTCCCATTTTCTTTTAAGATAATTATATAAAATATTTAATTGGGATAAATATGGTTCTATGTAGTTTTGGAATCATCAAACACATTTATCACCTTCCTCTTCTTTCAAACTGTCTCTTGCAGAGAGGGTGTGCTTACATTCAACCATGGAATGGTCACTGGCCATAACTTTTGTATACAGGTTCAGTTTTTAGAACTAGTAGATTCGATGGAAATATATTGGAACCAAGGTCATGTTTTGAGAGGTTTAAAATCTCCAAGATAATTTTTTACCCTTTTGAGAATTCATCTTCCAACTGACGTTTTGATTATATGGAGGAACATATGTTTTAGGCACAACTCAATTTCCACAAATCAAACATTTAGAATTTTTTCCCCACATCTTTTTTTATCAAGAAAGGATCCTCATAGTATGGCTTGGAAATTTTTTAAATATAATTGAGGTAATATTAAGTTCTGACCTTGTTCTCCCCATTAGTGAAGGAAATAATTGTTACCCAATTTCCAATAGCTGAAAGGGAGGATTGGTCTCTGAAGTTGATGTGACATGGGAAAGGATATGTTGAAGATAAAACTGAGTTAAAAAATTATTCTCTTGAATGGATTATTGGTGCAATAAGATGATTGGATTAATTATAGGAAAATATTCTCTCTTCTCCCAAACCTCTTATTTCTTCATGAGGAATCACCTTTGTAACTTTGTGATTTATATTTCTTCTTTAGGGGTGCACTTTTTATAATTATTATCTTATTCACTTAAGTGAATTTATAATAAAAAATTTTAAAATTAATTTTCCTAAAATAAGGAAAAGTGTCTTATTTTATAAAGGAATATGAAAGGTCATCAGAGTATGTGAAGGGACAATTTAGTTGGCTACATAATGGAATGTCTTATACACTCCAACGGATTAGATTTTTATATCCCTAACCTATTGTATTCTTCTATTTATTTCATGAATACTTTACGTCATTATCTCTTGATACTCATCTGATCATATGGAAATTTTTGTAAGGAAGCAAAGTCTTTGTGCCTATTACAATGAAACGAGAATCACTATTTGAAATTTGTGTCATTATGTTTTATTATTTCAGTATCCTTATTTAATTACATATGTTTTCATGTTTCTTCTATTGATATGGAAAAACCTTTTGAGTTATTTGTTAACAAATTTTATGTTACTCGCAATAATGTAACTCCCTCCTACACTTTTCTCCCTTCCAACCTGTACATTCTTCCCTTTATATATATCGTTGCAATTACAACAAGTGTGGTTTTATATATCCCCCAGTCTTTGACCACCACTGAGAGGTTAGATTTATTGTATATATTTTCCAATTTTAAATAAATTGGAGTTATCTCATTCAATAGCGGAGGGACCTAGTCTTGCAAGTGTTGACAAAACCCATATATTTCCCTGGACAAAATATTTTACCAACAACTTTCAACAAACAATCCTAGACCAAATTACCATAGCAGTGCCACATAAAATATTGAAATGTAATGTTTTCATAGTAAACATGTTTTCTAAAGATATCCCCTTCCAATATTTTTAACTACAATATTTTAGGTAAGGGTTTATGAATAGTATGCAATACTGCAACTTGGATTCATGCAATCCCTCACACTTCTCTTGCAGAAATTAGCCTCCACTTCATGTCATCCTACAACTATGAAATAATCACAGATTAGATCATATGAATAACCTATTTGTTCATGGATTATTTAGTGGTTCATTCCTCCCAAATGATTTTTTTTTACCTTCATGACATCTTGCAACTTGTGTATAAGTTCATGAAACTATGCAATCTTCTTTGCTCCATCCAACACAACTTTCCACATGCACATAGATTTATTTACAATTAATCCCTTTGGAAAATTCCCATGGAACCTTATATATTTTCCTCACGCAACCCTTTACATACAACAAAGTGGATACACAACTCATGCAACTTATATATTCATATGATGTCTATGAAAAAACTTCATAAATACCACAATCTTGTGCAAACTACTCCATGTCACATTCATAGCTCATATAATGCCATGTAAATCAAACCATGTTACATTATCAACTCTTGTAATTGTGTATAATCCATCGTAGTGTCTACATTTCATGGCTTCATATAGGTATCTTGTACATAATCACATTTGTTTCCTTACATAGAAACTCTCATCATGAATAATTTTAGGACTATTATATTGTATCATTCACTTTTTAACACCTTTTTTCTAAGTGGCATGCCATATGACATGTATAGCACTATGCCATTCTATTACATCTTCATAATATGCCATGTGCCAATTCTAATTGTGAAACCTATAATAAGATGGAACAATTGTAACCATATTACAACCGTGACACCTACAAGAATATGGAGCATTTATAACCATATCTCCAATAGCCATCATTGATTATAAATTTCATTATCATTGTATATGTATTTTAACATACTAGTCATGCTATAAAAATATATTCTTATCGAGTTAGCACTCGCTCAAAGAACATGATATTTTCTTGTTTGGTTTTACTCCAACATACACTTGTTTTGTATGAATATTCAAAGTAGTTTAGATAATAATCAAGAAAAAAATTCTATTCTTATTTAAGATTCTAATATCATCTTCTTACTCACTATTTGTACATCTTTGTGCTTCCTTGTTCACCATTTATGAACATAAGCTACATTTTTTATAAAACTTCTTCCATTACATTGTTGTGTGTTTTGGTTCACTTCTATTAAATAGCCCACGTGCACTCTTATATAATCCTTGTTTCTTCGGCCAACATAGGATTGTCCCCCACACTTGATCTCGGGCATCATGATATGGGTCATTGGTATCAGAGCATATATATTAACATTTTATATACATGTAAACATGTGAGTGCAACAAGAGAAAGGAGATGCAGTTAATTTTTATCTAGCTACCTGTAAGAATATTATAGCAAGAACATAATGGCTAATTCACACATACAACCTGATGTCACCTCATATGTTCAACAATTCATTCATTATTCTTTGGAGGTATGATGAAGTGAATTATTTGGCTATTTCCATCAGTTGATGTTCCAACTCAACCTAATAAGACAAAATTGTTTCTCTCAACTACCTCATATGTATTTTAACCATTAGATCCATTTCAATATCCAATCATGGTAAATTCATAATCCAAATCATATCATGTCAATTCATATAAGTATTTTCAATAATAGTCAAAATGGACCCAATACATTGCCCCATATTAAGGAGTATAACTGTCATATTGCCCCCAAATCCTATCATGCTAGTTCATAAGGATTTTCACATTTTTTTCTTATTTCCCATCTCACAAAACTTTAAAATGTAAATTATAAATGTTATTTTTATATAATTTTAATTATGAATAAAAAATTAATAAATTAACTAAAGTTTTTTTCCATTTTTATCAGAACTGTAAGAATAGTGTGGTTGTGTAGATTGTGAAGGAAAATATTGAAAAAAATTATCACTAATTTTGTTTTGACACTCATGGGTGGCCTTTAAATTTAAATATAAGATTAATGATGTACTTGAAAAGTCAAATTTTATTCCATTTTTCTTCCCGTTATAAATAAATCTCTATTATGTTGAGTAATTAAATATTATTATTTCAAAATAAATTTGAAGGATACAAAAAACTTAGTGCACTACAATTAGTCTAGAATATATTAATTTTATTTGCCTTAGAATTTATCATAGCACTATAGTTAAATCAAAATATATGAAATCTATTCACATGAAAATATGAATTAACCTCCAATATAACATTTAATTATTTTTTATAAAATATGCTCATAATTATCTACATTATAATGTTTGATAATCGGGTCATAAATGATTGTGACATATGTTGTTAGTGAAATTTTTAACAATGATGGTTTTGTTTGTGTCATATGAGTGGTAATTTTAATCATAATTTTTATCACTTAGATAATATTAAAACACCATGTGCAACCAAAGTGGAATATGGTGAGATCTACATCAATCTATGACAACTTTATGACACAAACACACCTATTTTCACATTTAAAAGGACTAGAAAAGGGAAGTATTCACACTTATGTTTACACCCTTTTTAAGATTAATAGATAGTTATGGGTTACACAACAATAAAAAGGAATGTAAGGCTATGAAACTAAGAGCTATTCTGATTTATTTTATGACATAAGGATAACGTATTGGTTCTTATAATAAATTAAATAAAAGTTAAAATATACAAGAGGAAGATAAAATTTCCTATATAGAGTTGTAAAGAAGAGACATGGGTGCACAAACTAAATAATATATGGATGTAAAGCCTATAGAATATTGACTTATGATATAGTCACTTGAAAATTCCTTGGAGATGGAACATACTTCTAGGTTGAGATGTATAATTTGGTCCTCCCCCATCTTTATGATCTTATATGACTTTAGAATTGGGTACAATGATGCGCACGCAACTTGGTTTTTATGTTTAATTCATTTGTTTTTCATAGTAATAGTCTTAGGCAAGTGGATATGGAAATAAATGCACCAAAAATAGTCGTTTTATAACAATAAATATCTATAAATGAAATCTAAGTGAAAAAGGGAGGAAAAGTGAAAAATTAAGTTCTCTATCATGAGGCAACTAACACAAAAAAACAAGGTTGTAGTTACCAAATAAAATCTGCTAAATAGTGACACCACTGCAAGATGTCATGAGGCCACTATTTTTTTCAAGGTCACTGCTAAACAAGATGAATCTGCTAAAATAAGCTTGCCACCTTATAGAGTAAGGGCACTTAGATTTTTGTGAAGTTGTTAATGGAAAAGGTGAAACCACTAAACATAACAATGGTTTTGCTGTTTGGAAAACTTACCTTGATTTTCATTCTTGAATACCACTTTGATGAAATTTTACTTTTTCTAGTTAGTCGAGACTTGTTTCTAGCTTAGTAAGTATTGTTTAGTAGTACCTTCAAGCAAAATAAACAACAAATATCCATGATTTAATGAAGAGGTGTGTATAGAAAGAATGAAAATAAAAGATTTTGGCAAAATACAAGTGCAAGTAGTAGAATAATTCTCAGAAAACAACAACACTAAAGAAAAATGATGTAAAGCCTAATCACTTCTAATTAACCCACAAGGTTAGAATTAACCCCAAAACTCAAACAAACCTTTCAGGATTCAAACTAGCTCTCTTCTTTAAGATAAGAATCTCAAAATCAAGCAAAATTTTGATTCATCACCTTATCACACTTATCCAATCATTAGATTATGTCGCTAGTCATTAGACTAGGCTAGATCAATCATCAATATGAAGAAAATAAATCAAAAGTATTAACTTATTACCTTCTTCCAAAACTACCTTTCCAAACTTCTTAAGGATTAGCCTCCGGTAAGTTCATGTTTAAGAAAATATAAAATTACCTAGAAAAAATAATCATATTACCAAGTACCCTTTTTCTTCCTTAAGGTGTATGAAAAATTTCACCCTTCAAATATTTGTCTAAGTGCCTCTTCTAACCTGATTTAACAAATATAGAATTTGTAAAACTATAATTATAGAGTCACGTATGATAAATAAATACTAAAGTACAAAATTGACATAAGTAATAAGCTAGACGAATATGAAACCCTAAGTGTAAGAGTGAAATAGAAGGACTTATTTAATTTATAGAAAATGTCAGGACTATGGAGACTATAAAAATTGATAAACAAGAAGGGAAGACCATCACACCTATGCACAATAAATTTGGGAATTTTCAGATAAGGATATAATATGGCGCATGGACTGGATCAATGATGCCTAGGAGCTAGATTCTACTTTTGGACACCTGTGATTGTGCAAGAGTTTAAAACCTGGTTTTTCTGCTATCACAAGATGGTCACTGATAGTCATTGTTGGTCACATGTATATCGTAATATGGTCACAAATTTTTCCTGTAACCTACAAAGAGATGATGACCTATAAAACCCCTCAAACTACGACAAATACCAAAAATAAAATATTTAATATGGGGAGTCAGACTGACCTCGACGGTCACCTGAATGAGTGAAATTACAACCAAGAAATGGACTACATCTCAGACTCTATGTAGTTCTTATGTGTGTGTGTGATATAATTATGGCCTAGGAAGCCCTTGTGCAAGCGCACGTGATAATAGGTGATAGCTAGATGTACCAATATAAATAGATGTGTGGATGGAAAAATGAGCTTCCCCTTCCTATGAAGTGTATGTTGAAAATGCAGTCCCTTCTACCTTGACCGAGTGATACATGAATGCCTTTGATGCTCTTAAATGCCTTTGGATGCAAGGATAGGTGATAATAGTAGATTCTTAGAGCTTGGTCCTTAATTTTTGTCTCATATATTTGTATTTATATGATTCTCTTGGTTGAATCTTATAATTGAAAACTGGAAGGCCGACCCATAAGAAAATAAAATACCTAAAAGATAAAGAGACCTAAAGGAAGCGAGTAAGATAGAAAATGGTCAAGGACGCCCAAAAGGACAAGGGTGCCTGACCATTGGCATCCTGTCTAGGCGCTGGTGTCTAAAGCCAAAAAAATATAAGCAAGTGAAGTACCAACTAGGTAGTAGGGTGTAAAATACCAGAAAGAAGACAAGAAACAATGAAAAGAGGCCAAAGATAGTTGTCAATTAATAGTTTTCTCACTTAGGAATCATATGAATACAAGTATGCTTTTAGGACCTAGAAATGTACCCAAGTGAGTGATTTTTTGTCTACATTTATCCCCACTTTATGTTGTTGAGTGAATACTCGATAACATAAAGTAGATAAGAGATGCGTACTTGATAGCCATGTAGAGTTTGATGGTGATAGCATGCCGAAGAGACAAGTGAAAGCAAAAAATGATAAAAATAAAGCGTGGAAACTAAGAAAGAGGAAGTGACCCTAAGGGTGAAGCATATGAGTTGTACCTATTTTTGTGCTTGTATTTGCTGATGTGAGGCTTCTTCTTATTGCGTATTAAGGATGGACCTACAAAATACGTACAAATAAGTAGTAAAATATGTGCATATGAAATTTTTTACATAAGTATGTGAAAAATGTGTAAAAAGGAAAGTCTGCACCTCACCCTTGAAGAGTGAAAATGATAGAAAATGTCCTAAAATGTTATAGAAGAGCTAGTTTTTTGGGAAATCTAATGCTAAGAATGAGTTTTTTAGGAAATCTCAAGCCAAGAATAAGTTTTTAGGTGATCTGACGCCAATTGCAAGTTATTTTGGGTGATCTCATGCCATGAATTTTTTTTGGGGGAAAGTTGTCTAGTGTTACTATCCTTCCATGATTGCTTCCCGAATTTATACATCAATACAGATGGTTTGATTCATGTTTAGTTCCAAGTTGTACCCTATTACCTCCGTGTAGAAAATGGAGAAATAATGCATTCTAATTTCTGGAGGACTGTGCCTCTATTACGAAAAATGATTTGTGAACTGCTGAAATTTGTGTTGATATGAGAAAATAACTGTATCTTCCCCCAGGACATAGGCACCCAGGGGAAGTTAGGAGTTACCAAATGCTAGTCTATATATGGATGTTGGATTGTGTGCTGAACTAAGGACCCAGGTCAAATTATGGGCCTTTTATGCAACTGTTTATTTTTTTATTCTATACTATGCAGGCATGTGCTGAAGCTCTAAGTTGTTGTAAGGGATGATTGATTCACCCAATGTATGGCCCCCCTCATTTAGTGTGCATGTGAATTCACTAGGAGAATGTAGCCCAAAAAGAGGACTTGATGCTGATATGAACTTGATACTCTACAGGGGGAGGGAATGTGCATGGAAGAAACCAAGGCACATGCAAAGAAAGTGGCTAGATGCATATGTTATTAGAAAAGTAACAATCATGTAATAGAAAAATAGTGTAACAAACAAGTGTGCATACAAGAGATACTGCGAAAAGTGGTTTGAAAACATGGGGCATCTCTCACAATGTCACAATACAATAAAGGCTAAAGCTTCCAAATGCATACAAGAAATTATCAAACAAGATACAAAGAAAATCCCATAATAATGGAATACAATATTAAAAAATGGAAAGCAAAGTGTAACAGAAAACCATGGTGGAAAATAGTTCATGTAAGTAAATGTTACACATGAAGCACCTGTTGATGGTGAATCACAGAACCCCTGAATGTCTATAACTCGATGGGTTGAGACTCTCAGTGTGATTGCATAACATGGAGCCTTCCCCAAGTGTGGGACCTTGTGAAAAGGGAAAGCTCTCCGGATGAAGGCCGGTTCCTATTC
The DNA here is from genome assembly GCA_019776745.2 of Taxus chinensis. NCBI lineage: Eukaryota > Viridiplantae > Streptophyta > Pinopsida > Cupressales > Taxaceae > Taxus > Taxus chinensis. Next base: position 629,226,641 of record CM034154.1, on the reverse strand, counting down.
CTTTGTTCAGATGCACACATAAAAATGGAGAGGGTTTACTCAAAAACCTAATCTAAATTGCCAAGGAGATAGGGTAAGAAGATGCATAAAAATAAACCTAAACTAACAAAGGTGATGCACCGAGGAATGAAGAACACCTGTCTTGCCAATAAACACAAACCATTAAAATGCAATGCAAGATCATGCACAGATAACCAAATTTGTAGTGAAAGATCAAGACGATTGAAATGAACATAGAGAGGGTTGAGAATCATCCACAGACATGCATTATTTTCTCCAAAGATTGATACAATACACTACAAAATGCCAAGAGGCAAAGTTGCATTACAGTTTCAGATGGGAGGTTTGAACTCCACAAATTCGCCTGCCAAAGAGAAGAAGGGAGGGAAAAAACAAGAATGTCCAACCTTTAGAAAAAATCCCCTCCTTACAATTTATAGGAATAATGAGAAAGGGAAGAGAGAGGAAATCCAAATCTACCCCAACCACCCCCAGGTTGTATTTAATTCTTCTCATTACGACGGTAGGTGAGAACCCTAGCAAACCCAAAAATGGCGAGCTGTATTTTGCATTTTTGAAGAAATTTTTCTCACCCAATTAAAGATATCCAGTTTTAGTTGGGTAGAGGACCTTGTAAGCTTTCTGAAAAGTCTAACCTTGTGTTAATCCGAGCTCCCTGTGAAAAGTTATGGCCATTTGAATATCTAGGTCAGGGTTTACTTTCTGTCGGGTTCGGGGTGTCAACGCTCAAAATGTTACACCTCCTGAAGATGCACCTTGGCACATCCATCCTCATGTCAACATAATTTTAAGTGCATCATAGGTGCTCAAAATGTTCATGTTGACATCTTTTTACCTGCGCTTTCCAACTTGCGCCAGGGCGCATCCTTTTTCATGTCGACATCTTTTTACCTGCGTCTTCCAATGTGCGCCAGGGCACATCCTTTTTCATGTCGACATATTTTTACCTACGCCTTCCAACATGTGCTAGGGTGCATCCTTTTTCATGTTAAAATATTTTTACCTGTGCCTTCCAACTTGGGCTAGGGCACATCTTTTTTCATGTTGACATCTTTTTACCTGCACCTTCCAACCTGCGTCAGGGCGCATCCTTTTTCATGTCGACATCTTTTTACCTGCACCTTCCAACATGTGCCAGGGCGCATCCTTTTTCATGTCGACATATTTTTACCTGCGTATTCCAACCTGCGCTAGGGTGGATCCTTTTTCATGTTGACATCTTTTTACCTGCACCTTCCAACTTGCGCCAGGGTGCATCCTTTTTCATGTTGACATCGTTTTACCTATGCCTTCCAACCTACGCCAGGGCGCATCCTTTTTCATGTCGACATATTTTTACTTGTGCCTTCTAACCTGTGCTAGGGTGCATCCTTTTTCATGTCGACATCTTTTTACCTGTGCCTTCCAACCTGCACCAGGGCACATCCTTTTTCATGTCGACATATTTTTACCTGTGCCTTCCAACTTGCGCCATGATGCATCCTTTTTCATGTTGACATATTTTTACCTACGCCTTCCAACCTGCGTTAGGGTGCATCCTTTTTCACGTCGACATATTTTTACTTAACGATTTCCATATTCTTCTGTTTGTCCATATCTACCCAGGGAGGGAGATATATACAACAACACCCATTAGCATGTTATAAAGATAAAGAGTATGCCAAAGCATGTATTTATTTATGTAATAAGTAGTGTTCTAGTAAGAATAGGAAGTAGTATAAAATGACAAAATAACACCTATAGTATGTGAGAATGTAGATGCCCCCAAGAGCCTTGGTGGTATTGGTAAGAGGTACATTACCAAGCATCATTGCTGCATGGAAGGATCTATAAGAAGTACACATTCAAAAATAGAGATAAAGTGAATGCACATGTGTATATGATAAAGATAATGACATACTGGATATCTGGATAACATAGTAAGCAAAGTGTACATGTAAACAAAAGAAAGCAAGAATAATTGCAACCAATATATGAAATATGTTGTGAATGAGTGTAATGGAATGGTATGAAATATTAATGTGATAGGATTAGATTTCTCCATGAGTGGATATGGATGAGCATGAGATGAGGTTAATTTATAAAAGACCCCTCAACAATCAATAATGAACCATAGAACAAGAGTTCATCATTAAGAAATGGTTTGATAATATGTGCTAGATGTAACGTGAAGCGCATAACATATATTGTAGAATACAATGGTATGATGTATGATAATGGAGTGCAAGTGTGAAATGTGTATTGTGTGAGGCTCATGGATGTAGTATGCCCTCAATATTCAAGTGTGAACCTTAGCACATGAGTACGTCATAGGGAATTATGATTATACAATATATGTATCAAGGTATGTAAGGATGCTTAGAAAGATGAAATATGAAGCACATAGGGTAATGATAGACACCTGATGATGTTAGGAGGGGGGAGAGAAGTAAGCATGATGCCCCCTAAGTGTGTGATGATGAGTAATATATCCAAAAATAGTGAAGGGAAATAGTACTCCACTTGATGTCTGAGGATATAAAGGTGTGTGATCATGCTCTAAGATCAGTGGTATATGAAATTGGAAATGTATGTGTGAAGGAAGCCTAGGAGGTAAATTCCTATGTGAAGGAGACCTAGGAGGTGGTGAAAACTATGTGAAGGATACTAAGGGGGTGATGAACACCTGTATGCAAGAGACCAAGGAGGTGATGAAAATATATGTAAAGGGGTTTCTCGAGTAGGGGACTTAAGCCAAGAAGGTGGACTATTAGACCAATGAGAATGAGTAGGTTGTGTGTGAGTAGGTGAGATAGGTTCAGAATGTGCCTTAGTTTTGAGAGGTCCAAGGGACCTAGATGTTCTAACAAGTGCAATGAAAACTTCAAGAGGAGGTTATGGCACTGGCATGGATGGTGGAACACATTTGAGAGTGAAAAATTGCTTATTGTGAATGAACTCAAGACATAAGTAGGTCATAGAAAAGATAGACTTAGTGACATGGAGCCCAGGAAGACCTAAGAGCATGTCACAACCTTTAATGGTAGGTTCCATAGAAAATGGAACAAGCATGGTGAGAGGACCAACTGTAATTGGAAGCTTGATGAAGCCATAAAATTTTGTAATTGGATATGAAATTTGAGATAACAGATCTTTAATAGCAAAAAAGAGTGCAATAGAGCATGCACCAATAGGAGTCGATGGATCGATCATGGTGTTATTACTAGAATAAGATATAATAGATGCATTGATGTGTAGTGTATTAGAAGAGAATGTAGCATTATAATCATGATCAGAGAATGTAATGAATGGTGGAGATGCATCAACATTAGCAACTAGAAAATCAAGAGGCCCCGACAAAGGCGGAGGCATAACGGAATATGTATGATTTGCTAAAGAATCAACAACTTGCTTATCATGCTTAGGTAAAGGATCATTAAAGACTTTGAGATTTTTGTTTTCATTGAACGTCGTAGATGCCAAAGGCTCGGGGAGCTCGATTGCATTATTTTCAATAAGATCTTGAATGAGATGCCTGAGATTGAAACATCGATCAGTAAGATTCCAAATGTAATGATAATAGTCACATCTAATATTTTCATCATAATTACATCATTTATGGCAATATGGATCCAAATTGAGTGGAGGAGGAAGTGTAATAAGATTTCTCTCGATAAGGTGGTAATAGGATGTGTGGAGCACAAGGAAATTTAGTAAATTTACACTTTGGAGGTTGCTATTGAATATTTTCAAGAGTGGAAACACTGTTAACAATAGCATTTTCATCAGTAGGTTTGGGAGATGGCTTGAAAGTAGGTTTTCTATGAAATTGATTAGAAGATGAGTAGGAAGGATGATCATGATACTTGAGCTTATGCATAGACAAGAGTTTTCTTTCGCATAACTTAAGAATATGACATAGTTGATCAAATGATGGAGAGGTCTCAAAGATGAAACTCTCTTATAATGGAGATAAAAGACTTTGCACAAAAATATCTTGCAATTCATAATCCACAAGGACATTAGAAATTTTAGCTAAGTTGTTCTTATATCACAAAACATAATACAATATATGCTTATTAGTTCCTTGTTTGATTTTTTCAAGTTGAGCATAGGATATCTTAGAACCGATATTGATTGAAAATTGTGTAATAAAATCATTAGCTAAATGCGTAAATGATGTTATCGAATGAATAGGTAGATTGTAGAAACAACGCATAGCATATTCTTAGAGACTTCATGGAAGGATCTTAGCTAATAATGTATGATCATCCACATAATCTAGACATGCCACATGAAAATCTTGGATATTATCTTGAGGGTCACCATGACCATTGAAGGTGGGTAGCTTATGTGTCATATCCCCATTGATATCATTTTAGGATGAGTGTATATTTTATCTTATTTTAGATAACGATATGTTTGGTTATATTATTCTTGTGTGATGCTTGGACTGTAACTACAGTTGTGCTTCTGATAATGCAAATAAAGTTAATAATGGAAACAGGGTGATTAAGATGACAATGATTTTGTTAAAGTTTCATTGTCAATTTTTTATACATGTTGATATTTTTAAATATCATGGTCTACGTCATATTTATATTGCAATTATTATAACGACCTTTGTTGATCTAAGTTTCTCTAATGATGGATACAACATTACCAATGTTTGGGAAAAAGAATGAAGCCTTAATAACCAGGCAGGTATGAACAACCTTGGTAAGAATAAATTACTTCATCATGGTTTGACAAGTTGGTAATAAAAAGGTGATAGTATTTATAATATAACAATCATAATAATTATGTGAATAAATCAATGGTCATCGACCATATGAAATGGGGTTACATTATTTGTTTTGTTATCGACGTATCGAATTATTATGGGTTTCGATAATAATTTGCAAGGTGGAATTTATAAGTTGGAATGGAATTATGTATTAAATATTATTTAAATTGTTTGGTTTTAATGGTCAATAGACCATGCTAATGACTCCAGTATCATCAATTGAATCGATATTAAAAATAATATATCTATAGATACATTTATATACATTGTGTGTGTGTGTGTATAATATAATAAGGTCAAACAACGACCTGAAATCTCAAATATTAATGTGATTGTTTTAATAGCATTTAATGTGCCCACCTAAGCTATGTTTAAACATAGGTATTGGGTATTGTGCGGGCCTTTGGACCAGCCATGCTAAACTTGGTTATTTGGTGAACAGTCTTCAACAATTCTAAGCCTTCACTCCCTCCAGTTATATGGTCTTGATCAATTGATAGGGTTTTTGGAAACTGCAAAGGCTAACTGATAGTTACAAATTTAACTAGATGTTTTTGGTGGAATGTGGTGGCGGAAACTGTCAGTGGTCTTGGCATACATTCAATACACATTTACTTAACTCGAAAGAAGCAGGAAGATTCTCAAGAAAGCTAACAAAGATAGTATTGTTATTTTTGGGGTTCATTTTTTAGTTATCTCTTTTGGCTCTATCAAGCTCTATATGCAAGGAAATTGTGGGGATATTTTTGTGTTTGACTGTAAATATCGTACATGTATGATTAAAACTCTGCATAACTATTGGTGATATTCTTATAGGATATTTAAGATGGATGTTAAGATAAGAATGAGGTTTCTTGTTCAATTTGAAGATATTTCTTACTTGGATTATCAAGAGAACCTGTGAAAGTTGGTGAAGGAGATCTTGTTTTCACCCATTCAACCTGAAGGGAAACTTGAAAGGATTTTGGGAAAACATTTCAGGCATGGAATCATTCTTCCCCATCTTTATTTTTTATAGCATTCAAATGTTTTAATGGCTTGTGGTTTGAATTCATTCTTCTTTGTTTTATACTATGAGAAAGAATGATTTTTCCTTTGGGTATTACTATAGATAAATATTTGTTTGATCCTTGTTACTTAAATGAATGCGGTTGTGTGTTTTTGAGATATTTGGCTATGGTCATTGATGGGTTATGAATGGATTTTATTACCAAACTTTTGTGGTTGCATGCACTTAGTTTTACTCTATTAAATTTTGGGTTAAAAACCCAGTTGAGTTTTGGTTGCAGTTATTAACACACACACACACACACACACACATCTGGGTTTATATTTTTCCTTATCGAATGGACTATACGAAGGAAGATATGAAATATTATTTTGGTTGAGTATCTGCAATGGTGTTGTCATATTCTTGATTGTAAACAAAATAAAAACCGACAGTGAGTTCAAACAGGTATGGGTATTTTATATGGAACTTATCTGGGTTTAACGTATACATTTTTATGTATTGTTTAAGTTTGTATAATATATACAGTCACTATTTCCTATAGAATAGGAAGACCACCTTTTATAATGTTGAATGGTTCGAAACCCATTTGGGATTTTTCTTTATATTCTCTTTTTGGGATTAACGTGGTTGTATATTATAGTGGACTGTCCTCTATTAGAGATTTTGAAGCTATAAAATTGAATTGGTTTTGGTGAGTATATAATATACCTTCACCACTTTAATTTTAAAATTGTATGTGTGTGTGTGTGTGTGTGTGTTTTATTGTTATAGAGTTCATAGACTGTTAAATATACAAGCTAGTGAACAATAGAACCCAATTCATAATCATTTCATAGGGAATATAATGTGAATGGACAAGCATGGGAAAAATCCTTAAGAACTTAAGTCAACTATGTTTGAGTTATTGGAAACACTCATATTCCTTGTGAATTGAACCATGACTTTACTGTGTGGTTTTTAAGGAAATGTAAAGTTACTTTCAAATTTTCTAAGGTAATTTGGATGTTTTAAGGTAATGATATTTGTTGACGTTTATCCTTGTAGATGAACCATCAAATTCGTTGGATACCTTAGGTTAGTGGGACGTGTGCCCTAAAGTAACCTCTAGGTTTTAAAGAAGCTGGCTCTTCTCTATGGTGTGAAATAGGGCTAGAAAAAAGCTTGAAAGAAATGTAAAACTAAATAACGTGATGTGTCCGAATAGATACTAAAGAGACCGAGAGATACCCATGGAGACTATCTATAATAGTTTGAAGAGCGTTATAGCATGATCCATCTATTTTAGAAGTACCTTAGATTTATCAAAGTCTGAGGAGACGAAACACACGACAATTTATATATAATAAATAAGTGAAAAACCAAGGGCATATAACATGATAGACTCCTTAATTCATCTAGAAATACTTAACAAAAAATAAAGATTTCGAAATTTGAAAGTTAAAGTGCACAGAACAAGAACTCTATTTATGGAGAAAATCATAAATAAGGTCGAAATGACAAAAATTACAACTTCCTTCTATAATAGATTCTTGTTGAGGCTAGTTATTACAAAAACTAAATCTCGTATCTCTTTTACAAATTTTGTCTATTTTTCTAAAAAACTACTCTTTACCTCTTCCTAGTTTGGACATCCTTTTATAGATGTTTGTGGCTCTTGCTTCAACATCTGGAATCAGAGCTTCTACTGGCAGCATTCAATTTTCTTACATGATCTTTTCTTTCTGGGTCAATATCTCAACTACCTATTGAGATATTTGTGTTTTCTTTTAATTCACCCAACTAGTGTTCCTTGATTTGGTGATGATTATTTTCCACCATGTGGAGAGCGAGCACTCATTTCAGAGCCTTTTCTAGAACTTGATCCTCTAAACTGTGCCTCAAAGACATGTGGTGGGCGTGCACTAGTTTGGGGGCCTTCCTCTTTTTCTTTACTTGAAAGTGCACTCAGGTAATACGTGGATGCCCTGTTGCATATTTTCTATGCTTTTGACTTTTCAACCCGCCGGGTAACCTTTATCGGTCTTGGGACATGTGGATAGTGTGGCACAAGTTTGATAGCGTTTCCTCTTTTCTCCATGCTTCGACTAGGCCAACGAGACACGTGGATACCTTCTACATTTAGCTTCACACTTAGCCAATTTTTGACCTGAGAAAACAAAAGAAACCATGCCGGAGAAGAAAAAGATGATGGCCGGTTAAATATTCTAACACAAAAGAACTCTACAGTTATGACGACTCACCCAGGGACCCCGTGTCAGTCGTGGAAGAATCCGACCATGTCATCGGCCCCAAAAAATAAAAATTTGGCTTTAAAAAATGCCACTCAAAGCTTCTGCAACGTAGCTTGATACCTGAGCCATTCCACCTCAGTTGGGTAAGTCCTTCTTTGCAAGGCCTAGAGAGCTCGATTCAACTCGATTATCTCCTTATGTGAGAAATTTTTGAGGTTTTGCACTAATGTGTGTAAGCATAACTCCAACTGCACAATGCCATTTATAATGGATTCCACCTTAGCAATACTAGAGCTCTCCTTTAAAGACTGAAAGATAGTCTTGTCTTGGTGTTTGGAAATCAAGAGCTATTGAATGTGGTCCTTTGAGAGGATTGTAGAATCATCAGAGAAAGGGAAGGGAAGCCTAACTGAACTAATTCGTTGATGCTTTGTTTCCTCTCTTTGATTCCCTGGTGGAGTTGGGCCAAGAGATTCTAGAATTTGATAGAGGACTTATTACAACTCACAATCTTATTGAATTTTACAGTGATTAGCTTCCTGTCATTAATCCCTACCCCTTGAAGGGTGAAGTCTAAAGCATCATAAATTTTGGAAATCAAGAGTTTTGATTCAGGGACCTTGGGAGACACTGTATTGGTGATGGTGGAGGCTGCGATTTCCACTTTAGAGAACAATCCTTATGCATAGGATATCAATCCAAGTGTGGGGGATAAATCCATTTCCGTAGTGGAAATTATGTCACAATAGGAAGCATATAGCTCCTATACTAATGTTACAATTCCCCCCTTTTGTGATTGTTGCCCCAATTTGTGGGTCAAAATTTTAATCGCGTCCTTAGATGATTTTAAGATTTGTTTGGAGGCTACCTCTCCACTTCGATGACACACAACTTGGCTTGGATTTTTGCCCACCGTCCTCTTTCTTGAAATCGACCTGCTATTGGAGGGATTCCCTTTTCCTACCATGTGATATGATCGAGGTCTCAGATGTGGGGTGAGTTTTTACTTCTAAAGTCTTAGCCTCCGCCTGAGAAGCAGCAAGGGCTTCTTGTGATGGGGCTTCCTTCAACTCCTTATGGAGTTGGTGAATTTCTCTTCCTAGGCCTTTATCTCAGCCTCATGGTTAGCCATAGTGGCCTCCGCCCTTCAAAGGCTTGATTGTGCCCTTTTCAACTGATTACCAACCTTCAGAATAGTCTATAGTGCTACCACCTTCTATTTCATGCATTAATTCAACCTTATCCCAAGGCTAGAACGTAGAAAGCTTGGACATGGAAAGCACTGATAAAATAATAATTTGGTCGCATCTTCTGTTCAGTGGGGTTTTGGATGCTTGAGGGATGAGTCAGGTGATTGTTAAGGAGATCTCTGATGGTCATATAATGACCACATTTTCTTAGTTGCTCTTGTCGTCATTTCCTTCTTCTTCTACTTTTCCCTTCTGCTATCTTGGGTAGCCTTGGTGGACTCGTCTCGACTCAAAAATTCAGAGGAAGAAGGGACCATTCCTCCCACGAATGGGAACTTGGGTGGCAAGCCATAAGGAATTATAACTTGTGGTTGGGGCATTGAAGTTACTAGGTCCGAAGAAGGGTCTTTCAGCACACAAGGGGAGAAGGTTGGGATGGTGGAGGGAAGTTGAGGAAACAGGGGGCTGTCGACACTAAAATTTTCCTCCGTAATTTCTATTTCATTAATGTATGTATTAGGAATAGGATGTTGTTAAGTAGAATTAGTAGTAGCGTCTGATAGAAGATAACGGTGCCGTCAGTACGGGGCCACCAATAATGTGGAGTACGGTAACAATCAAAGTACAATAGGAATGTTGTAAAAAGTAAATATTTGTCGTAAGCACAATGACATTTATAATGGATTCCACCTTAGCAATACTAGAGCTCTCCTTTAAAGACTGAAAGATAGTCTTTGTCTGGTGTTTGGAAATCAAGAGCTATTGAATGTGGTCCTTTGAGAGGATTGTAGAATCATCAGAAGAAGGGAAGGGAAGCCTAACTGAACTAATTCGTTGATGCTTTGTTTCCTCTCTTTGATTCCCTGGTGGAGTTGGGCCAAGAGATTCTAGAATTGATAGAGGACTTATTACAACTCACAATCTTATTGAATTTACAGTGATTAGCTTCCTGTCATTAATCCCCCTTACCCCCTTTTTTTGAAGGGGGGGGTTGAAGGTCTAAAGCATCATTAATTTTGGAAATCAAGGAGTTTTTGATTCAGGACTGGGAGACACTGTATTGGTGATGGTGGGAGGCTGCCGATTTCCACTTTAGAGAACAATCCTTATGCATAGGATATCAATCCCAAGTTGGGGGATAATCATTTCCGTAGTGGGAAATTATGTCACAATAGGAAGCATATAGGCTCCTATACTAATGTCTACATTCCCCCCTTTTGATCTGTTGCCCAATTTGTGGGGTCAAAATTTTATCGCGTCCTTTAGATGATTTAAGATTTGTTTGGAGGCTACCCTTCTCCACTTCGATGACACACAACTTGGCTTGGATTTGCCACCTCCTCCTTTCTTGAATCGACCTGCTATTGGAGGGATTCCTTTTCCTACACTAGTGAATTGATCGAGGTCTCAGATGTGGTGAGTTTTACTTCTAAAGTCTTAGCCTCCGCCTGAGAAGCAGCAAGGGCTTCTTGTGATGGGGCTTCCTTCAACTCCTTATGGAGTTGGTGAATTTCTCTTCCTTAGGCCTTTATCTCAGCCTCATGGTTAGCCATAGTGGCCTCCGCCCTTCAAAGGCTTGATTGTGCCCTTTTCAACTGATTACCAACCTTCAAATAGTCTATAGTGACTACCACCTCTATTTCATTCATTAATTCAACCTTATCCCAAGGCTAGAACGTAGAAAGCTTGGACATGAAAGCACTGATAAAATAATAATTTGGTCGCATCTGTTCAGTGGGTTTGGATGCTTGAGGGATGAGTCAGGTGATTGTTAAGGAGATCTGCTGATGGTCATATAATGACCACATTTTCTTAGTTGCTCTTGTCGTCATTTCCTTCTTCTTCTACTTTTCCCTTCTGCTATCTTGGGTAGCCTTGGTGGACTCGTCTCGACTTCAAAAAATTCAGAGGAAGAAGGGACCATTCCTCCCACGAATGGGAACTTGGGTGGCAAGCCATAAGGAATTATAAATTGTGGTTGGGGCATTGAAGTTCACTAGGTCCGAAGAAGGGTCTTCAGACACAAGGGTGAGAAGGTTGGGATGGTGGAGGAAGTTGAGGAAACAGGGGGCTGTCGACACTAAAATTTTCCTCCGTAATTTCTATTTCATAATGTATGTATTAGGAATAGGATGTTGTTAAGTAGAATTAGTAGTAGCATTGATAGAAGATAACGGTGCCGTCAGTACGGGGCCACCAATAATGTGGAGTACGGTAACAATCAAAGTACAATAGGAATGTTGTAAAAAGTAAATATTTGTCGTAAGTGGTCCGGTAATGTTAAAATGTCAAAGTTTGGGTAATTAGAGAAGTAGGGTCTACATGATTAGGAATTAGAAATATTATATTGGTAATAAAGACAAGGAGTGAGGTCATAAATATTTTGTGTATTTTATTTGTAAAAAGTCTAAAAATGTGGAACCCATGTAAAATGATAAGGTTTATCTTATCTTAACAGATAAGCTTACATGTACAGATAAGAGTTAAGGTATGGAATATGATTCGTCAGAGTGGATTTCTTATCCTATCTTAGATATAAGATGGATAAGCCTGGAAGTTCTATAAATAGAGAGGCCACCCCCCTCATTTAGCATAGAAGGAAGTAGTGAGAAATATTGTAGGAAGTGTGCGAAGGAAGCCATCAGTTTAAAGGTGTGTTGAAGAAGCCATTAAGAGGTGTAATTGTAAAGTTTCTCCCATAGTCTTGGTGAAAGGAAAGTGAAGTCAATAACACTTGAAGTACCTCATGGGTGAGATTGTAACAGTTTCATGTTAATATTATAATTTATTTTGATATTTTAGATTTGTCATCATTCTGTCTTATCATAGTCGATGGTATTCTTGTGTTATGTTGTTGTTTTTGTTTCCAGATTACATCCACCAAAATAAAGGCTGTGCATTAGTAAATAATCATAGCACGAGGAGTTCTCGGTGAAGAATTATCATAGTGCCGGATTGGTGATGACATTTTGGTTCCGTTGCCGGGACCATTCCTCGTTGGTGGATTTTCTGGAGAGATATTCCCACTTAGTCAAAAATCAATTGGAGGGTAACCTTGTTTTTACTGTGCATAGTAGTTACCATGGTAAGTCATTTTTACCGTGAATAGTAGTTACCATGATAAAGTCATTTTTGCTGTGAATAGTATTTATCACAGTAAATTCACTTTTTACCGTGAATAGTATTTACCACAGTAACTTCACTTTTTACCGTGAATAGTGTTTACCACAGTAAGTCAAGTTTTACCATAGTTTACCGTGGTCATTTCTATTTTACTGTAGAAAGGTGTAAAGTCACTTTCTAGTATAGTGATTGCAATTATTTGTGCACATAAGTCTTGTTGATTGTACTTGTGAGTTGGTATTTCATGGTGGTTACTTTTGAAAATGGGAAAGATTCCTATTTTTTCAGCTCAATCTAATGAAGATGCTTCTTCTTTCATTCAAGAGTTTAAGCGATCTTGTATTTGTAATGGCCTTATAAGAAGGGAACAATGGACTGAATTTTTTCCTACCTTTTTGGATGGTTCAGCACTTAGGTGGTTTGAAACACTAGGTGATAATGGTGAAAAATTCATGGGATTTATTAACTGAAAGTTTTCTTGAAGAATTTGGTGAACAACATAAATATACAGATCTCATGATCAAGATCACAAAGCTATCCCAAGGAGAGAAGGAGAAGATAAGGGATTATCATGCTCGTGTTCTAGAGCTAAGGAGGAAGCTTGATGCCCAAATCCGGAAGGAAGGACTAGCGGATGGGTTGATGAATGGCATGGATAATCTCCTCTGTAGGCACTTCATTCTTGGGATGAAGCCAGAGATCAGACAACGAGTGAAGTATGACCACCCAGCTACCATTGAACAAGCAAAGGAGTTGCAAGAAGGGCAGAAGAAAGCATGGAAGAGGAGCCCAAAAAATTGTTGCTAAAGTAGAAGGCCTACACCAACACCTTGGTCCAGAATCCACAACCACCTCCGATTGAGCACAAAATATTTCTCCTAGTTACATTCTACTGGTATGAAGATCTGCTCAAAAAGATGGGTCAGTTAACTATATAATTTCTTTAAGGAAAGGAATTTAGTTTCTCAGGGAGGAGATAGAGGTCCAAAAAGAAATATTTCTGAAGTTGTTTGTTAATGGTTGTTTATAAAAAGGGTCATTATAAGTATAATTTCCAGATAGAGCTTCTACATCTTGTAAAGGAGATAATGATAAAGGAAAAAGTACCTTGTGAATTCTTTTGATGTAGTAGATAAGAGCAGAAATAATGAAGTAGATGTGTTTTGTAACAAAAAGAAGAAAGAAAAAGATAATCAAGATGGAAAGATCCTAGAGGTTGAAAATAGAGGTGGAGGGGGAGGAAATTGAAATGGAGCCCTGGGAGGAGAGGAAGCGGCAAAGGAGAAATAGGAACCGTGACTAATTTTAACTTCTTGCGTGGTGGGATTGAGGTTGATTCCTCCACATGTTTCTCACCCTAGGGAATGATTGTAGGTTGTGGCGCGGGAGCCTGGACTAGGAGATCTTGTTGAGAAATGGAAGGCAAAGGTGAAATAAGTAATTTCTGATGTTGGGGACCGGAGGATTCTACGGACCGCTCCGAAGTGATTGTGATTGTATCCTCACTCTCCACATCAAACACATGATTTTCACCCCAAAACTCTTCCCACTGCCCATCACTGAAGACATCCTCAAAATTCAAGGTGGTCTTCCCAATCTCTTTCCTATATTTCCAATAGGCTTCAATTTTCTTTGCATTCCAATCTCTCTTCTTTAGGGCTTCTCGGAGTCCCTTATTCATGGTCAGAGTGGGGCCATATTTATTCTTGACCTAGTGGAATGCCTCCCAGCCCTGGGTCGGTATGTCTTTGAGCTCGATGAATATGTCAAGAAACTCTACCTGGGGGTTCTGCCTTGCTTCAAAAAATTCCATTGGCTAATGATTGTAGGATTCTGAGACCTTGTTATGAGCTAGAGTTGTGACCATTGTCCCATCTAGGTTGTACCTCCATGAGTCTCAAATTAAGGAAAACTCGTAGGAATTCAGGTTCTTTGTAAGGCTATGCTTCGCCTTTCCTTTAAGCATAGTGATTCCTCCCTTGCTCAAGGGGAGATCAAAAAGTGCCTTCTTCTTTTGGCCTAAGCCAAACTCAACATCTAGGATTACTAGTTTCCTGGCTATTTTGAGGCCCACCACCCGACCCGTGAGGACCCTGGGGAGCATTAAGGACTCTTCTATGCAACCATTCAGGAAAATCATGGAATGTCCTCTAGCGAAGAAGTAATCACAAGGGTGTAGGGGGTCTGTTAGGATAGATTACACCGATTCATTCATCTTGTTTTTGATCCCTTCAGGATCAATCTCAAGCAAGAGGGGCTCCAAAAAAGAATTAAAGAATTCATATATATCCAATAATCGGGACAGTATATGAGTCCATGTGGATACTGGAATGATTTTTTGAGGATCCACCTCCACCTCCCATAGAGTCAGAGTCATAAATTGACTGAAATATTGGGCTTTCTGATATAAAATGAGATGGAAGAGATAGGATGAATACCTAAAAGTTAAGGTCACCGAGAATTTGTCGAGTTGTTCGTAAATAGATTTCATAATGACTTCAATGAAATCAAAGCAGTACATTTGTTCCTTGTTGACAGACCTCATTCGAAACAAGGTTACCATCTGCCAATCATCAATGCCTCTATCTGAATCTTTCCTGAAGATTAATATCAGCATGGAACAGGAATATTGAGAATCTGCTAAAGTTGATTTCAATAGAATGGGAAATCCCATGGTCCCCGAACCATCTGTATCTACATGTCTCAACTCCTTGTTCACGAACGAAGCCTTATTTTGGAGTTTGGCCATATTATAGAAACTAGCCATTGAGTCGTGAATCAGAGCCAATATTTCCCTGATAGCTTGTGGTGTAATCACCACCATTAATTTTCTACCCTGGATGGTATGGGTTCTATTATCCAAAATAAGCCCCTTGCTTATTTTTGACTAAATTTCTTTCATTCCTGCCTTCCTTGTGCCTCAGTTGAATTTTTTCACTTTTTAGGCACTCAAAATTATTTGGAAATGGTTTCATCGGATAGAGGATTTTCTGATATTTCTAGAAAGGTAAAATTTTCCTTCTAACTCCTTGTATTTTGTAAGTTATGACTCGACGGAGTTTTTTAGGGAAATTTTCCCTGGGGAGGTCCACAACTAATAGGAATGTGCCATGTGGCGGTGGAATGGTGGGTTAGCGGAGGTAAGTTGGAAAAATCACCAAGGAGCAGGTGAGGTGCAAAGGAAAAATTTTACCTGCGGGCCCGCAAAGGAAAGAAATGGCTTAAGGCCCACGCTGAGCAAGGAGAATACGACACGTGTCCAGTTGTGGTGGAGGTCAGAGGGGTGGACTAAATTTTGGCTTTTTTCCAAAATAGCTAAGGGTGAAAAGGAAAAAACTAGCCCGTAGGCCCAATAATGAGAAGGAAAAGGAAATGGTTTGAGGCTCGTGCCCAATAAGGAAGCGCCGCGTGGCGGAGGAGGTCGGACCGGCGGGGTCAAGTTGGAAAAAATTCCAAAATAGCACAAAGGAAAATCTTGGCCCAAAAGCCCGCGGAGGAGAAAAAGAAATTTGCAAAGGCCTGCGGACCAACTGGAGGATGACACATGTCCAGTTACAATGGAGGGTGGAGGTGCAGAAGGATTTGGTGAAACTTGCCAAAGTGTTTAAAATGACACAAAGGAAAAAAATTTCCCATGGGCTCGCAAAGAAAAGAAAGTTGATTAAGGCTCGCGCCAAATCAGAGTGTGCCACGTGGTAGCGGAGTGGTGGGGCACAAAGAAATTTTGGAATTTTTTCCAAAATTCAAAAAAGTGTAAAATGTCCATTTGAACCTGCGGACCAATAGGAATGCGCCACGTGGTAGCGGAGTGGCGGGGCACAGAGCTTTTTGGGGATTTTTTCCCAAATTCAAAAAAAGGGGAAAATTTTTAGGTTTTAGCCCGCCAACCTAATTTTTGCCCCAGTTTTTCCATAAATCTTCAGAGGGGTATATCTTTCGATCCAGAGCTCGATTTTTCTCGATTTTAGTGTCATTGGAAATCTATTGAAGTCCTCTACACGATGGAATCTTAAATTTAGTTTTTTGGTGGAGTTTAGTGAGAGAAAAATGAGAAAAACACCTTTGGCATGGGGAAAAGAGTAGAGCCAACATTCAACCACCATTTTTAATGTAGTATGGCTTCCATTATTTTCTAGCATGGTCAAAAATCTTGGGGAATGAACTCTTAAGGGTACCCATGCTATTTTGATGGATCTGGTTGGTGGTTGAATCATTCATTTCAATTTTCCCACGTTTCTCCTTCCTGTGAAAGGAATAATAAGAATATTTTTCCAAGCCATGATCTCAGATGATAATAGCACACCACATTAGATTTGCAAAGCAGAAGAGCTAAAATACCATATATGGAAATCCATCATAATCCATAATTCTCAATACATTATAATAGAATGACTTGAATTATTCAATAAGAAAGATGTACATATATGAGGAGGGAAGTGCAACTACTACCTAAATCAATGGTGAAGAACTCCCACTATTTGATATTGGTAGTTAAGTTAATTCTAAAAGACTAGTAAGCTAACTCAACATAACTAAGAAGCTAACTCCACACAGCTAGTACACCTAAGCAAGCTAATCCAACAAGTGTAGGGCTAACACAAGTGTAAGAATTATCCTGATAAATAAATAAAAGGATAAATAATAACCTACAATAACACCCTCTCGTAAGCATAGCTTAGATAGGTGAAAAATAAGGTGGGTCCCGGTAACAAGGCCTGACGAGGTACCCACGTACAAGAACTAGGAAAAATGGACACCGAAAGGTACCCAAAACCAGTAATAACAAAGTAGAGAGAAAAATCCTGCTACAAGATATCCTTAGAAGCTCAGCTCCAAAAATGCATGCAATGTTGAAAAAGTGTGGTGCGCACTATGGTTTGAATCCACTGCTCGATCATAGAACTCAAAAACAATTGACATTGCTCTTCACCAGAATAGCTCCATGCAAGGAGACTGTCAATGGAGTGATGTTGAAAGTGAAAAACAAACACAAAACATAATTTGATCAACTGCTACAAACAAGTGTGCCACGATCCAAGAATAACCAAGGCAACAAGGCAAGGACACGAGATCCAAATAAATAGGAGTGCCATGATCCAAGAAAAGCCAAGGTAATAAGGCAAGGACACGAAACCTGAAGAAGCAGTATTAACACCACACTCTCCCATACTACTGAATGATTAAAGTGATACCACAGATCTGTATGAGTTACCAAAATCAACTACTCAAACACTGACAAACTAACACTGGGCTCCACCAGAATAGCTCCCCCACAAGAGAGATTGTCACCATGTCAAAAAAAATGTCGAAAATATAGATCTAAAATATCTCAAAAAACAAGAGAGATATAGATTTATACACCCATAGATACAATAATGCAATACCCAAAAGTTTAGGACATTGGGCTCAACCAAAATTGCATCCACAAGTGATCACAACACCCTCCCAAATTTGGCACTTTATAATTGAGTGCATGTAAATATTGCAATGAGTAATAGTACCTTTTACCTTTGAAATATGTGTAAAAAATTTCACCAATGTGTATATCTCGAAAAAATACACAATTTCAAAAAAAATATCACCTTAATCCGAGCTACGGATCAAAAGTTATGAGCTTTACAAGGTTTTGCTATTAAAATAATATTTTAATGTTGGTCTTTTGATCAGGGGATCATTTTTTTAAAAGTTCCCTAAACATCCCTAAATGGTGTCAGTGCAGAAGATCATCTCGAGAGCTTTCCAACGACTGTGAGAACGCAGCAAACAGACATCGATATGTTCGGTCAAAGTTCAGACAACGGGAAAGTCAACTCTGGTCAACTGGTCAATATTGGACCAATCGCACTGTGACACGTGGCTTGCCACCACTCGTCGAATTTGCTCGATTTTCCTATCGGGAGACGACAAGTGGATTACATGCTATTTACTGAGTTAATTATTTCCATACCACATTACAGGGGTCGAAATTATATTTACTTGGTAAGTCCGCTTTCCAAATGCCACATATATATTAATGTTTATACATTAGTATAAATCGCCAACATGCCAAATGCTATGCTAAGCACGTGGAAGGGAGCATGTTTAATGGAATGCGTGGTGATCAAGGTGGTGAAGCAGTTGTTGGGCTTAAAGCCATGCGTCGAAAAATGGTGAGAGTAAGGGGTAATAAAACCCTACCCAAAGTTAATGGCGCCAAATGTGGGATATCCCACTTAACTAAACAATACCGCCCCACTTTACCTTAGCCGATTTTTTGGGATTTAATCCCATTTCATCAAATGCCACTCCTTATGGGATTATCCTATTTAAAATGCTAGGCACTCCACATGGGATTTTAATCCATTTTAAAATGCAATCCGTTTTAATCCCATTACACATGCTACGGGATGAGGCTATTATTAGCCTTAGGATAATTTTTAATGTATTTTTTTAAGGGCCCTATTTTTTTGTATAAATAGGGAACCCATTCTATTGTAATACACACACACCCGAGCTTATTATTTGTTAAGCTTATTGTCGGGACACACACAAAAGGCAGAAGACAAGCTCAGAGCTTGGAAGGCGAATGAGAAATTGTTGTTGTGTGAAGACCTAAATTATTTTAGGCATTATTATTTTGATTATTATTGACCTATTATTTGTTAGGCAATAATAAATTAAATATTTGTGGCTAGGAGTTATTCAAACTACCTAGTCGGCCCATAGCGCCACACCAATTACTTGCAAATCTTGGATTGTTGACCGGAGTGCTAGCTTCACATTGATAGCGTCAAGAAGGCCGATCGAAGCCAAAGGAGATTGTACACCAGGAAGGTGGAAGTCGAGTGCTATTTTTCACCCTTGTCGTCCGAAGGTCTGGTGTACTGATAGGCAAGTAAAATTCCATTAGGTTTTCTTGTGAAAGTACTATTGTAACTTACAAGTTTTGACTAGTGGAACGGTTCGACCACGAACCTGGAGACGTAGGAAATTGTCGACCTCCGTAATCAATCTGTGTGCAATTGTCATTATTGTCTTGCATTATTTTAAATTGATTACTTAAAAGGAGTAAATTATCGGCAAATAATTAAAGCCTATAAGGGTCCGAGATCAGGTAGAAATAATCTGGTTATTTTCGGATCATCTTTTTAAAAGGTACACGTGACACCCAAATGTCTAAAGGGTAAAAGAGTGTATCCACACAATACATGTTTGTGACCAAAGGATAAAATCCTGCTCCCAAAACCTAAATGTCCATAGGGTAAATCATTGCATTCAGAGAGTACACGTTAATATCCAATGGATAAAAGAATGCACCCAGAGGGTACAGATTTGTGTCCAGTGCATAAAAGACTGCATCCAAAACTGAAATATCGAGAGGCTAAAAGAATGCATCCAGAAGGTACACGCTTATATCCAATGGATAAAAGAATGCACCAAGAGGGTACACATCTACCTCTAGTGGATAAAAGACTGCATCCAAAACCAAAATAATGAGAGGGTAAAATAATGCATCCAAAAGGTACACACTTATATCCAATGAATAAAAGAATGCACCCATAGGGTACAGATTTGTGTCTAGTGGATAAAAGACCGCATCCAAAACCGAAATACCTAAAGGGTAAAAGAATGCATCCGGAAGGTACATGCTTATATCCAATGGATAAAAGAATGCACTAAGAGGGTACAGATCTGTGTCTAGTGGATAAAAGACTGCATCCAAAACTGAAATATCCAGAGGGTTAAAGAATGCATCCAGAAGGTACACACTTATATCCAATGGATAAAAGAATGCACCCAGATTTGACTGTCTCAAAACATGGTCAAGTTTACAATCGATTCTATGGTTTTGGCACCTTCCAAATCCAATTCCGCACTTCATTTTGCATAAAAATTCATGCTGCAAAAAATTGCTAACAAATTCCATATACATGAAAAAAAACCCTTGCTTGCAAAGAAAAACTTACTGGATGTCTACATCATCTATCACTCTGATACCATGAAAGGAACTATAAGAATATTGTTCCAAGCCACGGTCTCAGATGATTATAGCACACCACATTAGATTTGTAAAGTACAAGAGCTAAAATACCATATATGGAAATCCATCATAATCCATAATGCTCAATATAATAAAATAAAATGACTTGAATTATTCAATAAGAAAGATGTACATATAGGAGGAGGGAAGTGCAACTACTACCTAAATCAATGGTGAAGAACTCCCACTAACTGATACTGGTAGTTAAGTTAACTCTAAAAGACTAGTAAGCTAACTCGACATAACTGAGAAGCTAACTCCACACAAGTAGTACACCTAAGAAAGTTAACCCAACAAGTGTAGGGCTAACACAAGTGTAATAATTATCTTGATAAATAAATAAAAGGATAAATAATAACCTACACTAACATCCTAAACTCGGGTTTTCATTGTTAAAAGCCAATTTTGGCTCATTTTGTAAAGGGTTTTGACATTTTTTTAATGTTTTGCAGGCTCCCTCCTTCACCCTGGCAAGTGAATTTGTGGAATATTAGACCTCTTTTAGGACTGTAACATGTTTTATACCTCCTTGTTGTAATGCACTGTATTTAAAAATTGAAATGACAATGCAAGCTATGTGAATGAATTTTCAATCTAGAGATTTTTTTCCCACTTTTGCAAGTCCCACACTTGGGGAAAAGATTCCATGTTGTGCAATCACACTAAATGACCCAATTCCCACTTGCAGATCTGAAGGTCATTTAGGGGGTGCTGTTGATTTGCACTAATAGTTTTGGCATGCCCGGTGGGACATTAGAGGTCTTCATCTTCATTACAACAAAGTTGATGTCTATTTTTCGTAAGTTTCTTGCTTAGAAAGAGCCCTGATTTGCACATCTGGTGACTCCGAAGAAATAAAATCAACTGGTTTCAGCAGTCCAAGCCTGAAGATTCATGAGAATGATCCAAACAAGGTCAAGGGCTAGAGAAGAGGGATTATCTGAGTATTTGCAGTTATCCCTAAGAAGAAGAGAGAGAGAAAAAAGAATTCAAAGGTCTCCATCTCCACCAAACAAAACTCTATTAACTCCTCCACCTGGTAGAATTTTCACCCAATCAACAAGGGTTCTCAGGCCAATCAGAATGGCACAACACAACCCTTATGTCAACTTCACTGGTAGTAGCCCACTTTCTCTCAATGTAAAAAACCCAGTTCCAGTTCCAGCATTGAAGAACACCCCATACTTTACTGGGGAAAATCAAACCACTCCTGGTGATCATGTCAAAGACATTGCTATTGTTTGTGTAATCCATGAGATTGTTGAGATGTAAATTACTGTCAAATTGTTGGAATCTTCATTCAAAGAGAAAGCCTTGCAATGGTTCAGGAGCCTTGAGGTAGACTCTATCCAAAATTGGAACCAATTGTGCATAGCTCTCCATGATCAGTTTGGAAAAAAGGGAGATAATTTGTCTCTATTGGAACAACTGACAACTATCAAGAGAGCTCCCAATGAGCAGCTAACAGACTTCAATTTCAGATTTCAAAGGACATGGGATAGAATCCCAGTGATAGTAAGGCCAATAGCTAAAGGTGCTTTCTTATACTATCTCAAAGCTTTAAATTTTGATATTTCTATGTTAATCTAATCCATGGGAGGTTTAAATATATATGCATCTTATAGCATCACCATTAGGGCTGAGAATTATTTGATCCAAGCTGGTAAACTGATGCTTATGCCTCCCATGCCCTTATATCCAAACTTGGAAAGCCCAAGCACTAGTCAAGCACCTACTTTAGCTCCTATTCGCACTCCTAGAAATCAAAGTTCAAATGAAACTTCTACTTCATCCTCTAGTGCCTCAAATGAACTTCAAGAAGTCATGAAACAATTACAAAATTTAGGCAATGAGCTGGTTACACTCAAGAGGCAGCAAGCCCAAATTTTTATACCTTCTTATCAGTCTCAAAATCAGCCTAATAGGAAACCATATTAGCCTAATAGGCCACCCAATCCAGCTACAAATCAAAATCAAGTAAGGCCTCATGCCAACAAACCATTTCTGCCCTATAACCCTAATGTTTCATCTACCTCTAAAGCCTTAGTGCCAGTACAAAATAATATAGCTCAAGAGTATGATTAGTGTTTCCCATGTAATGAACCTCACAACCAGTCTATGTTCTTTAATGGTGACAAAAATTGGTGTAGAGAGTGAGGTGAGTCAAGAAACAAACCAACAATAAGGAACATCTCAACAAAATACAACTCCAAATGAGACTACACTTTTGAATTGGTAGGCTGAAGATTTTTTGTGATATGAATCAAACAATTTCTCATAATGTAGCAGCTAACACATGGTCAAAGAAGAGGAATATTGGTGAAGGGCAGTCATTAGCTCCAGGTTATCCATAACTTTTCATCACTCCACAAAGTTTTGGTAAGTAAAATGCAGTTCCATATGTGCAAGGACAACCCAATCCACCTTCTAGAACAGCTCAAATGCCAGTTGTTTCAGCCCATGTACAAGAAAATAATGTGTAGGTTAAGGGAAGAAAAGAGATGTTTCATCCCCATTTAGCATCATTGAACAAATGAGGAAGACAAATGTGAATATATCTATGTGGGAATCACTATCCATCCCAAGCCAAAGGGATCTACTACAAGCTACCATGAAGAATTGGTCAACTTCAAATCAACAAGATCATATGCAAGAGAAGGTACTCACAAATGTTGCTCAACCTGAGGGAAGCATGGAGGACAAAAAGGTTAAGTTTTGAAGCCCCCTCCATTCTATGTTTCATTGATCATTGGGGATAAACTAGTACACAATTGTATGATTGATTCTGGGGCAAGTAGTTCTGTGATGCCCAAGCAAATAGCTGATCAACTGGGCCTCCAATATGAAGTCATATCCAAAGGGGTGGTGCAACTGGATGGGACAGTAGTGACAACAATAGGGATAATTAAATATTTGATCCTCACCTTGCATGCATGCCCCAATGTCACTGTCTTGCAAGATGTGTCAGTAATAGATTTACCACCACTTTTTGCCCTATGTCTGTCAAGGGATTTCACAGCTAGAATTGGAGGCTATTTATCTGTTGATTGATCACACATGTTGTTTCGGACCAGATATGGAACTAAGGCCATAATCATGTCCAAACCTATTGCAAACTTTCACATTGAGTCTCATACTCCAAACCCAATCAATGCCAACTGTTCAGCATTTGACCAAGAGAATTATCCAAGCACAGATGAAGTTGACACCAAAGTTGGAAACATCCCAGATTTGACTCTTGATGAATGGGAAAGCAAGGTACATGCTTTTGATCCCTACAAGGAAATAGAGGAATCTGAACTAGGAGTTTATTACATGCATGAAGAAAATCAACCTATTCCTAGCATCACTAAGCTAGACCATAAAGATGACAACGAGGTATGACAATTGTTCTTTGATGGATCAAGAAGTAGACAAGGTACAGGGGGAGCTATGCTTGTTTCACCTCAAGGCATTAAGTATTATTCAGATTTTAGATTTCATTTTGCATGTTCTAACAACACTGCTGAATATGAAGCTTTGATACATGGATTACATTGTTTAAGAAAGAGAGGTATCAAGAACCTACAATTCTTTGGTGACAGTGAGATGGATGTTAATCAAGTTAAAGGACAACATTCTGCCAAAAATTACCTACTCAAGAGTTATAAGAATAGGGTGTGGGACCTCATTGAGGGTTTTGAAGGTTTTGGCATCAAATCCATCCCTAGGAAAGAAAACCAAGTTGTTGATAGGCTTGCAGCAGTTGGGGCAGCCTTTGATGTTGTGGAGAGTATCAAGGAAGATAAAGTGTAGCCAAACATTCATGTGATTGTAAGGCCATCAGTGCCACAAAATAATGTAAGTTGGCAAGTGTTTGAAAGTGACCAATAAGTCATCAATTTCTTGTAAGAAGAAGCTAAATTCTCAACCAAAAATCGGGGGAAAGTTAGATCAACAATATGGTGATCAAGTGGTACAGCTGAGAACCAACAAACTACCAAAGGGACTTGTCACTTTGGAGTCCATATTTAATCCTAATGATCAATTTAGGAAGGAGAAAGAAAACATCCAAGTCAAGGGAGAAGATTCAGTGCACATCTCAGTGGGAGAAGGTAAATCACTTCAAATTGGTAAAGTGGCAACCAAGTAAGAAAGGTATGAGTTCACACAACTTTGCCAAGAGTTCTTAGATATATTTTCTTGGAGCTATGAAGACTTGAGAGGTTTCAATCCCAAGCTAGCTCAACACATAATTGAATTAGATCCAAGTGCTAAACCCATCAGGAAATAACAAAGACCAGTCAATCCACACATGGAGCCTCTCATGAAGAAGGAATTGAATAAGTTAATAGAGGCAAGTATCATATTTCCCATCAAGCATTCAAGCTGGGTTACAAACTTGGTTCCAGTTAGAAAGGAGAGTGGAGAAATCATATTGTGTGTAGACTTTAGAGATTTGAATAGAACATCCCTCAAGGATCATTACCCACTTCCTTCTATGGAGCAGATTTTGCAAGTTGTTGCTGGCTCTGAGAGGTTTTCATTGCTAGATGGTTAATCATGGTAAAGGAGGATGATCAGTTCAAAATAACCTTCACCACTAAATGGGGAACCTATGCATATAGGAAAATGCCATTTGGGTTGTATAATGTTGGAGATACCTTCCAAAGGGCAATGGATATGGTGTTCAAGGGATTGATCAATAAAATAGTGGCGATATACCTAGATGATATTACTATATTTTCCAAAAGTGCAACAAATCATCTCTTTCATTTGAGACAAGTGTTCCAAAGATGTAGAAGATTTGGGGTATCCTTGAATCCCAAAAAATGTATTTTCCTAGTTCATGAAGGAAAGCTCCTAGGCCACATTATTTCCAAAGAGGGATTAGCAATTGATCTAGAGAGGGTTGAAGCAATAAAAGAACTGCCATTACCAAGTCACAAAAATACCCTCCAAAGTTTCTTGCCAAGAATCAATTTTGTTCGAAGGTTTGTTCTAGACTTTGTAGCCCTTGTCAAGCCAATAACTATGATGCTGAAGAAAAGTATGGCTTTCAAATGGACAAATGAAGGTAAGGAAAGTTTTAAGACAATCAAAGAGGCTATCTCATAAGCTCCAACTCTCATTAACCAAAATTTCTCTAAGGATTTTATCCTTTATGCATTTGGTGGTGATGATACAATTTCTGCAATTTTAGTACAACAGAACAAAGAAAATTCAGAGTAGCCAATTGCCTTCTTTAGCCAAAGCTTGGAGGACTATGAGGTGAGGTATTCCTTCATTGAGAAGCATGTTCTTGCAGTGATTAGGAGCTTGAAGAAATTTAAGCATCTAGTTTCAAACAATAAGGTTCAACTGTTGGTTTCTCATGTGGGAGTTAAGGACTTCCTCCTCAACGAACACCTAAATGAAAAACATGCAGGGTGGATTACTCGTGTCATGGAGTATGACATTGAGATCAAATTCACCAAGATGGTCCAAGGAAAGGGATTGTGTGAGCAGTTGGTCTTGAGCAAATCAATGGAAGCAAGCAATGGGAAGGATGTTGTTTTGGCATTGCAAGACAACCAAGAACAAAGAGGTGTTCAAGAAGAGAGTGGTGGTATGCTCACTCCTTGCTGGACCCAAAACATAATGCACTTCTTACAAATAGGCCTATTCCCTCCAGAGATGAACAAAACCAAGAGAAGACACTTCAGATTGCAGGCTATTCCATATGCACTTGTTGATGGTGTCTTGTTCAAAAAGGATATCAATGGAGTGCTACTGAGATGCATTGAGACAAATCAGATTAAGAGAATATTAGAAGAGTTCCATGGTGGATCAGCTGGGGGTCATTTTTCTCTAAGAGTGACAGCCCTCAAGATTATGAAGGCTGGCTATTATTGGCCCAAGGTGTTTAGTGATTGTTATGCGTGGATCAAGAGGTGTAAAAATTGTGCATTCTTCACAGGAAAGGAAAGATTAGCAGCCCTTCCATTACACCCAATTTTAGTTGACCATCCATTCATGCAATGGGGTTTGGACTTCATTGGAGTCATTAACCCAAACTCAAGCCAAGGACACAAGTGGATTCTAACAGCAACAAACTACTTCACCAAATGGACTGAGGCGGTGGCACTCAAAGAGGTAAATAAATCTAGCATTCTAGACTTCTATGAGGGGATAGTAACCAGATTTGGTATACCTGCCACTATAATATCAGATAATGCATTGGCATTCATAGGATCAAAGGTAACTGAATGGGCTGTTAATAATGAGATCTATCTAAGCACTTCATCAAATTATTACCCTCAAGGTAATGACCAAGCTGAGTCTACCAACAAGAACCTATTAAAGATCATCAAGATGACTCTGATGAAAATCAGAGGACTTGGCACACTAAAATTAAATCAAACTTATGGGCTGATAGGATAACTCCCAAGAGATCCACCGGTAACTCTCCATTCAAACTTGTTTATGGAAGAGAGGCAATCTTACCTATGTCACTCGAGTTTCCAACATTGGAACTCATGAAGCAATTGGAATTGTTGGAGTTTGAACCCATGGAGGTTAGATATGTAGAATTGAGAGAACTCCAAGAAATCATAGAGCATGCAGCCCAACCAATGGAGAAGGACCAATCCTTGATCAAGAGAACCTTTGATAGGAAAGCTAAGGCTAGAACCTTCCAAGTTGGAGATTTAATGTTGAAATGGGATGCAGACCGAGTAAAGCCAGGAAGGCATTCAAAGTTTTATGCCATTTGGAGTGGCCCCTACATGGTCACAAAATTTAAGAACAATAATGCCTTCCAATTGTCTACAATGGATGGTGAAGAACTGCATATTCCAGTTAATGGAATCCATCTAAAGCATTGCTACTAGAAGGGAACTCCTCACCTTGTACATATTAGCTTATATTTTCATTCCTCCAAGTGCTTGTGCACATTATTTTGTTGTAGCTTAGTTTCACATTTCCCTAAGTGCTTTGGCACAAGCTTTGTTGTCCTAAGGATGCATCTTTGCCAGCCATGTTCCAAATCAGGTGATGTTCTACTCTCATAATCTTCTTTCTAGAAAATTTCTAATGAGTTGAGAGTACCAAAAAGTTAAGTTGATGACTCCATTACCCAATGGATTGCTTCAAGCAGCTGGTCACTTCATCCAGCAAGTGGATGACCCCTCTGAGTCACCAAAATTGTTATCCAAAATAAGCCCTTTGCTTATTTTTGACTTTCTTTCATTCCTTCCTTCCTTGTGCCTCAGTCAATTTTTTTCACTTTTTATGAACTCAAAATTATCTAGAAATGGTTTCATTGGATAGAGGATTTTCTCACCTTTCCAGAAAGGTAAAATTTTCCTTCTAACTCCTTGTATTTTGTAAGTTATGACTCGGCGGAGTTTTTGAGGGAAATTTTCCCTGGGGAGGTCTGCAACCAATAGGAATGTGCCGCGTGGTAGCTGAATGGTGGGTTAGCGGAGGTAAGTTAGAAAAATCACTAAGGAGCAAGCGGGGTGCAAAGGAAAAATTTTGCCCACAGGCCCATGAAGGAAAAGAAATGGCTTGAAGCTTGTGCCGAGTAAGGAGAATACGACACGTATCTAGTCGCGGCGGAGGTCGGAGGGGCGGGGTAAATTTTGGCTTTTTGCCAAAATAGTTAAGGGTGAAAAGGAAAAAATCGGCCCGCAAACCCACCAACGAGAAGGAAAAGGAAATGGTTTGAGGCCTGTGCCCAATAAGGAAGCGCTGCGTGGTGGTGGAGGTCAGACCGGTAGGGTTAAGTTAGAAAAAATTCCAAAATAGCACAAAGGAAAATCTTGGCCTGAAAGCCCGCGGACGAGAAAAAGAAATTTGCAAAGGCCCACGGACCAAACGGAGGATGACACATGTCCAGTCGCAGCAGAGGGTGGAGGTGCGAAAGGATTTGGTGAAATTTTCCAAAGTGTTTAAAATGGCACAAAGGAAATTCTTTTCCCATGGGACTGTAGAGGAAAGAAATTTGATTAAGGCCCACGCCAAATCAAAGTGTGCCACGTGGTGGCGGAGCGGCGGGGCGTGAAGAAATTTTGGAATATTTTCCAAAATTCAAAAAAGTGTAAAATTTCCATTTGAACCCGCGGACCAATAGGAATGCACCACATGGCAGTGGAGCAACGAGGCACGGAGATTTTTGGGGAATTTTTCCCAAATTCAAAAAAGGGGAAAAAATTTAGGTTTTGGCCCGCCGACCCGATTTTTGCCCCAGTTTTTCCCTAAATCTTCAGAGGGGCATATCTTTCGATCTAGAGCTCAGTTTTTCTCGATTTTTGTGTTATTGGAAAGATATTGAAGTCCTCTACATGATGAAATATTCAATTTTGTTTTTTGGTGGAGTTTAGTGAGAGAAAAATGAGAAAAACACCTTTGGCATGGGGAAAAGAGTAGAGCCGACATTCAACCACCATTTTTAGTGTAGTATGGCTTCCATTCTTCTCCAGCATGGTCAAAAATATTGGGGAATGAAATTTTAAGGGTACCCATACTATTTTGATGGATATGGTTGGTGTTTGAATCATTCATTTCAATTTTACCCGCATTTCTCCTTTCTGAACTCGGGTTTTCATTATTAAAAGCCAATTTTGGCTCATCTTGTATAGGGTTGGACATTTTTTTTATGTTCTGCAGGCTGCCTCCTTCACCCTGGTAAGTGAATTTATGGAATATCATAACTCTTTTAGGACTGTAACACATTTTCTACCTCCTTTTTTTTGTAATGCACTGTATTTAAAAATGGAAATGACAATGCAAGCTCTATGAATGAATTTTCAATCATTTCTTGTGTTGTTTGCTCTATCCTGATCCTTCATTACAATTTTAGCAATTTGTGCATGATTTGTGATTCATTTTTATGATCTGTGTCAATCTATAAAAATATATGTTCACCACTCCTTTGGTGTATCACCTTGCCAGTTTAGTTTTATCTTATTTTCTTTCTATCCTTGTCTCCTTGGTAGAATTAGAGTAGAATTTTGAGTTAAACCTCTGCAAATTTCATGCATACATAATATTAGAGGAGTAGAGAAACCAACCTTCAATATGGAGATTGTTTTCCCATTTTTACAAGTTCCACACTTGGGGAAAAGGTTCCATGTTGTGCAATCACACTAAATGACCCAATTCCCACTTACAGATCTGAAGGTCATTTAGGGGGTGCTGCTGATTTGCACTAACAGGTTCATCGAATCAAAATAGTCCACGCACATATGTATGAGTTCTGGGCATGGTTGCACGAGAGAAAACATGTATTAAGTGAGCATCATACTCCAAATTCTAGAGCCAAAAGATTAAGAATTTCCCAAGTTGAGAAACCTGGCGAAGGCTACCTCTCTTAAAGCCTTGGGCTTCTTGTTGAGGACCGGGTCGAAGACATCATCAACGGGGTCAGAAATCAAAGTAGAGTCACTAAACCGAGACCCTTCATCAGGGAACATCAACTTTGGTTACAGAGGACAAGGGGGAATGGGTTATCCTATGTAAGATTTTGCTAGTGGTGCAGAGATGGAGGCTTCCATGACGTTTTCACTTAATTTGGAGAAGGTTAGGATTCCTTTATTATTGATTCAGAAGACTTTGGTGTTTGAAATGAGCCTGTTGAATGATCCCAATGTCTTAAATAATTTCCCTTACTTGGAGAGTAATGGCGTGCGTGCAAACACGGTCACTGCACACAATGGCCCCTTTCTAGTTAATGACCCTATGCACCAAATCCTACGTTCTTTGAGAGATTTTGTATCAATTCAAAATATTTTTTCTTAAGTGTTAAGGAAGTTGTTGGATCATTAATTTTGGGGAGAAACAGGAAGGTACACTCCCTCGAAAATTTTAAAGTGGGAAGAGGGATTTGTAAAGGACACGTGTCTGAGACACTTATTAAAAGGGAAAAAACAGATAAAACAGAGAACAAAGAAAAGAAAAATATACATATGATACAACCTTTTTACGAAGGGAGTTACAGAAAAGGTTTCAAGTGAATTTCATTCACCGGAATTGCTAAGGGATCTCCTTCCATAGTTTCAAGCTAAAATGCATTGTGTTGCTTGCATGCACTGATTTTGAAGGGTCCTGTCCATAATGGGTCAAACTCTCCATGATTTCCCAACTTGGCATCCCTTGCATCCCATTTTAGAACCATAGTCCCAACTTGGAATTCTAGTTCCGATGTCTTTTGATTGAACCAAGTCTTGACCACCTGTTGGCGGCTAATCATGGCCTCATGAGCAGACTCACGTTTCTCCTGGAGCTCTACTAGCTCAGAAAGTCTCTCCTACATCCCTCCATTCTATTCTATCTCAACATGTTTCAATAGTTGTAATGTAGGGATTTCCAGGGAGATCAGTATTACAATGCTTTTCCCATAGACTATCTCATACGGTGAATTTTTCAAGATCTTCTTTGGGGTGATCCGATCAGCCCATAAGGTTGTTTTGATATGTTCATTCCATTATCTCTTATGCTCATGCCCCATTC
This sequence comes from Taxus chinensis, assembly GCA_019776745.2. Classification (NCBI taxonomy): domain Eukaryota; kingdom Viridiplantae; phylum Streptophyta; class Pinopsida; order Cupressales; family Taxaceae; genus Taxus; species Taxus chinensis. Next base: position 629,195,806 of record CM034154.1, on the reverse strand, counting down.
ACTTTATGAGTCTGATTAAGTTTTTGTTGGTAGGTTCTACTAGACCATTTCCATGTGGGTAATAATTAGAGGACGTTTTTTAGGTAGATCTTGTGCTTTACCACAAAGTCAGATACCTTGGCTCCCACAAAGGCCTTAGCATTATCTGATATGATAGTGTGGGGGGGTGTGTAGTTATATCATGTAGGAGTCTTAGGATTACATTATCAGTGGCCTCTTTAAGGGGGACTTCCTCCAACCATAGGGTGAAGTAATCAGTTGCTGTGAGGATCCATTTGTGGCCAATGCTCAAAGTTGGATTTACCATTTCGATGAAGTACATGCACCATTGTGTGAAGGGTTCCTCAACTAGGATAGGGTTGAGAGGAAATGCCGCATTTCTTTAGAAACTAGTGTAAACATGGAAAACCTTGCATCCGTCTACCTCTACTTGACTGTCAGTGAACATGCTTGGCCAAAAGTATCTTGCTTGTTGGATTTTCATGGATGTAGTCTATTTGGAAAAGTGACCTCCCGAGCTCCCGTGATGTAATTCTCATAAGACTCTTTCAACTTCTTCATTTTCTAGGCATCTTAGTAGGATTCCATTAAAATTCCTCTTAAAAATGAAATTGTTGATCATAGTAAAAGTGGCCCCCTATTGCCTATAATATCTCCTTTTTTTCAAGGAGAGATAGCTTGGATACTTCCCGGTCTGCATAAAATAGACCATGTCTGAGACTCAACTATCTGAATCACTTTCCTGGAGATATATTATCTCCTCGTGTTCATCTTCAATTAGGGACATGGAGTCCTATGTTAAATATTGACACAAACCTCTACCCCTCACAAGATTTGTGGGCTTTACCTCAATGTCATACTAGAGGATCTTACCATTATGTATTCTTTGACATGGGAATGAGGCATCATGACCTGGATTCTATTATAAGTGATAGGCTGTTAGAATTTCTTTAGGCCTTTAACTATGGCATAAGCCTGTCTTTCTACAAAATTGTACCTTGTTTTATAGTCATGGAGGGTATTTGAAAAGAAGTAAATTGGATGCTCCTCTCCTTGTGACTCTCCTTTTTGTGTTAGTATAGATGTTATGTTATGCTTACCCCCGTATACATACATAATGAAATATATGAAGAAGTCTAGATTGCATAGCACCAGGGCAGATGTAATGACCTCTTTTATCACCTTGAAGGCGAGACAACCTTTAGAGGTCTACTTGAAATTTAGGTCTTTTTTAGCATGAGAGTGATTAGGTGGATTGTCCTGGTAAAGTTTGAAATGAACTTTCTCACAAAGTTCAGCTTTCCTAAGAAAGATTGGACCTTTTTTTATTGACTGGTAATGATAGCTCCAAAATGGCCTTAATTCTCTCGGGATCAATGGACATTCCTTCCTTTGACACAATATGTCCTAGGAGTTTTTCTTGGGGCACTCCAAAGAAACATTTCTTTGGGTTCAAAGAGATTCCGAATTCTTGGCATTTTTTTAATATAGCCTCTAAGGCATCGAAGTTATCCTTTACTATTTTGGTGAACACCGTGAGATTGTCGAGATATATAAGGATCAATTTTTTTATCAGTGATCCAAACATGTAATCCATGTCCCTTTGAAAGGTAGCCCCAACGTTTGTGAGTCCAAAAGGAATTTTTTCCTAAGAAAAATTTCCCCATTGGGTTGTGAACGTCGTCTTATGTTGATCCCTTTCTATGAACCACATTTGATTATAGCCTGAAAAATCATCCAGTAGAGAAAACATATTTGAGCTTGCAACCAGCTGTAATATTTGTTCCATAGAGGGAAAAGGGTAGGGATCCTTTAAGGAGGATATATTTAGGTCTCATAAATCCACATAGAGCCAAATTTCTCCATTCATCTTTCTTACTGGAACTAGGTTTGAGACCCACATCGTGTGCTTGATAGGAAATATTATATTGTCTTATAGGAGTTTTCTCAGTTCCTCAGCCATGAGGGATTCAATTTTAGGATTCTAAGCCACCACCTTATCATACTTATGACATAGAGCCATGAGTCTCTCTCTTTCCTTTTGAGACACCAATATCCTAAATTTTAGTCTTCTTTCCTTAGTTACTTCCAGTTCGACATATTCCTCCTTTATTGCTGCAAACTTCCTTCATTCAAAATTAGCATTGTTTGAATCAAAAAGACTCTCAAGTGTTACTAACCCTTTTGGAAGTTTATTTTTCTTTAGCTGGATAATCTGATCTCCATATGTTTCCTCGATCTTGGGCTGGCGTTGGTTTGCAAATTGATTAGACTGCTGAAGGAATTGTATAATCTGTCGATAGCTATTGAAGACTTGCCAATGATCAAATTTATTAGGGATAGAAGGATGGATGATTAGTTGTATGGTGTTTTCATTTGCTATCAAATCTTAAATTGGGTCAAACTATGACCCGATCAAAGCCATCCTATCAACCTCCGTATTTTGATTTCAAGGAATCACCTTGATATTGAAGGCTTCAAAATCATCTATGAGATCCCACACCTGATCCCGATAGGATCTCATCCTAGGATTCTTTTTGGTGGCAATGTTTCTTACTTGTGTCACTACCGATTCTGAGTCACCAAAGACTCTCAATTGTTTAATGCCTTTTTTTTGGTTGTAGTCAAGCCATGTACCAAGGCCTTGTATTCTACCTCGTTACTGGTATAGGAGAACTAGAAAAGGAATGAATGGAGTATATTTCTTCCACTGGGGGATAACAAGCACACTCTGGCTCCTGAGCAGTTCTTTCTTTTGGCCCCATCAAAATATAGGGTCCATATCTAGGAATCTTTGGGGGGGTTCCCTTTCTTTTTATCATATCCTTTTGCCATGTTAGGCATCATGGAGTCCTCATCAAAAATGACATAAGTGCCCAAACCAGTGGAATCAAAGTTCCCAAAAGGATCACCCAGGGGAATATTGGATAGATGACTATCATTTTAATGGTCTCTGTCCTTCGTGTATGATTCCTCTTCTCTTGTGATCATACCATGGGAAGCTTCGAAGCCTGAAGTTGATTGGTCTGTTATATGCTCCTTGGAGAGGGGTTCTGACAAGACCTTCATTTTAGACCTGTATTTGGTTCACAGAATCAAATGAGACCAATCTAGAGACATAGAGCCTCTAATCTTAGATGTGAAATCATGAGAAAGGAAAAGTCCAAATATTGGCGGGATGTCGATTACCACAATATCCTACGGGATGGTTATGTTTGGGAAAGAATAGAGCTGTAATGGGAGTCCATTGATAGCTCCAATGGTTTGAATATACCTCCCATCCAATCACATGACTCCTCTCTTTAAGGGTTCATATTTAATGTCCAATGCGTTTACAATCACTTTAGGCATGACGATAGTGTTAGTGTCGAATTCTATCATAGAATTATGTAGTAATTTCCTACCTATGATAAGAGTCATGAAAAAAGGGTTTGGCCTTGTTTTACTAACCTTCCCTTTTTGATTCAACAGTATTGCCTCCATTGAGACACGAGTGGCTTTTATCCATTCCTTCTCCTTGTCGGAGGTGGTTAGATTTTCATTTGGTTTGAGCACTTCTTGGAGAAAATCTTTCTGCTCTAGAATGCTCAAAAGATCCCACAAGGATGCATTAGCTGATGCTTTCTTGAGTTGTTGGACCACGTTAATTGATCCAGGTGGTAGTAATTTAGATGATAACTGGTGTTTTTTTCCTTCACCGACAGGGTGGGATACATCTTGCTTCTAAACAGTTCCTCTTGGAGCTTCTTTTACGGCAATAGGAGGTGATAGGGCTATAATGGTTGAATGCTCTTTCTGCATCTTTCCAATCATGCTTGGGATCAGAGTGTCAGTCTCTATGATCCTTTTCTTAAGGAAAGTGTTGTAATTAAACTAAATAGGTTTTATAAATACATATTCTTCTCCTTCTATCTAAGAGAAAAGAGAATGCTCTAGTGTGATCTTCGCTTCATGTTCCAGGGACATCCCTTAAATATGTGTGACGAAAGTAGCATTTTGGACTCCCCTGGACTGATAAGGTGTGGATGTATCTGAATCAGGGCCTTCTCTTGATCATTTTTCGGCCACCTTTTGTTGCAAGTTCCCTTGGGGGAAGTCACTTGGCATGTGGGAATTATTACAAGGGAAGCACCACGTGTTATGGTCTTTAGCCAAATGGTTTTAGCCTAGTATCATCTCTCTTCTGCTATTAGGTGGAACAATTTGGAGCAATGTTGGTACATGAACTAGCTGATTAGACGGCTACATAGGATGTGGTCTATGGGTATTCTGGTATTGAGAGGAATAAGTAGGAATGTTACCTTGATAATTTTGTTAATTTTGTCTTGGATAAGTGACTTGATTCCTTATAAGATTTATTATCTTGTTAGAAATGTTTCTCAAAATATTTTTCATTTCCTCCATTTCAGGAGAAGAAGATGATGACATGGTAGTGGGAGTTAGAGATGAATGATAAAATGGGTAGTTATACAAGGAAATAGGGGCTTGAGCAGGGCTTGGTACCTATGTTTGTGGAAAGAGGGCTATCTCAAGGCACATCAGCAAAAGGGTCTTAGAGGGAAGTTTCCCATTATCTATTAAATTGTTTTCAGCTTGGACAACATATTATAGGCCTGTGGTAAGGAATACCCTCCTAATGACTAAATCATTATGGAAATATCTTAATTTAGAGTTTTTAAATAAAAAACAATAGCCATACCTATGGGTGGTCTTATTATAGGCCTTATTGTAGGAGCGATGATCTATCCCCTTTTTTGTTTAATCTTATTACCAACACATCTCCTAACTAGTCCCAAGTGCCAATAGTGTTAGGAGTTAAGGATCAGTACCAATCCAAGGCCTTTCCTTTGAAGGAAGTAACTGAAAATTGTAAGGTGACATCTTGTTCTCTAATGTAATGTACCATGCATATTTCAAATATGTCTTGGAGGTGTTCTTGAATAGTTTTAAAGTATTTTCTATTAAATTTTGATAGTGTCTTTAGCGCGTTATCTAGAATAGGATTCCACATTGTCGAGGGTGTGGGTAGAATGAGAGGACTACCCTGGTTCCATGAAACTAACTGCCTCAGAGGTTGAGCTTGAAGGTGAGCCATAAAAATAGGCCTGAGGGTTCTATTCGACTGCGTGAAGGGCCTACCTAGTGGAGGTGTTGAGAGAGTCTGATTTGGAGGAGACATAGATCTCTAGATCTATCTACCTCTTGTGTTGCGTGGTGGAGATAACTGCAAGTAGTCAAAGACACCTTCCTCCCCTGTTCTCTCCCTTCTTTGATTTTTTTTAAAAATTAAAGTAAACCAACTAAATACTACTAGAATTAGTAGATCTTTGATGATGGAATATCCAAACGTGTAGATGTTGACCCACCAGGTGTGCTAAGAAAACTATTTATTTTTATCCTTGCAAATGAACCATTAGAGTCATTGGATACCATAGGTTAGTGGGACATGCACCCTAAGGTAACCTCCAGGTTGTAAAGAAGTTCTCTCTTCTCTGTGGTGTGAAATAGGGTTAGGAAAAAACTTAAAAGAAATGTAAAACTAAATAAGGCGACGCGCCTAAATAGATCCTAAAGAGACAGAGAGATACTGAGGGAAACTATCTATAATAGTTTGAAGAGTGTTATAACATGATCCACCTATTTTAGAAGTGCCTTATATTTATTAGATTCTAAGGAGACAAAACACGCGACAATACGTAGATAATAGATAAGTGAAAACCCAAGGGTGTATAACACAATAGACTCCTTAATTCATGTAGAACTACTTAGCAGAAAAGAAAGACTTAGAAATTTGAAAGCTCAAGTGCACATAACAAGAACTCTATTTATGGAGAAAATGATACATAAGACTGAAATGGCACATATTACAAATTCCTTCTATAAAAGAGTCTTGTTGAGGCTAGCTATTGCAAAAACTAAATCTTGTATCTCTTTTACAATTTTTTTCTATTTTTCTAAAAACTACTCTTTACTTCTTCCTAGATCAGATGTCCTTTTATAGATGTTCTGTCATCACCAATCTGACACTATGATAATTCTTCACCGGGAAATCTTCGTGCTATGATTGTTTACTAATGCACAACTTTTAGTTTGGTGGATGTAATCTGGAAATGCAACAACAAACATAACACAAGAATACCATAGACTATGATACGAAGGAATGATGACAAATCTAAAATATAAGTGTAAATTATAATATCAACATGAAATTGTTACAATCTCACCCATAACGTACTTCAAGTGTTACTGAATTCACTTTCCTTTCAACAATAACTATAGGATAAACTTCACAATTACACCTCTTAATGGTTTCTTTAACACACCTTCAAAATGATGGCTTCCTTTACACACTTACTCATATAATATTTCTCACTACTTCCTTCTATGCTAAATGAGGGGGGTGGCCTCTTTATTTATAGGAATTCGGGCTTATCCACCCTATCTCTAAGATAGGATAGGAAATCTCTTCCGGCCAATCATATTCCATGCCTAAACTCTTGCCTTTACATGTAGGCTTATATTCTAATATAAGACAAACCTTATCATCTTACATGGGTTCCACCTTTTTAGACTTTTCCACAAATAAAATACACAAAATATTTATGACATCACTCTTTGTCCTTATTACAAATATAATATTTCTAATTCCTAATCATGTAGACCCTACTTCTCTACTTACCCAAACTTTGACATTTTAACATTACCGGACCACTTACGACAAATATTTACTTTTTACAACATTCCTATTGTACTTTGACTATTACCGTACTCTACTTTATTGGCGGCACCGTATTGACGGCGTCGTTATTTTCTATCAAACGCCACTACTAATCATACTTAACAACATACTATTCCTAATACATACATTAATAAAATAGAAATTACGTAGGAAAATTTTAATGTCGACATTTTCCCCCTTCCTAGCTTCTACTCCGTCCTCGAAGTAGACTCTTATGGACATTCTGAAGCTGGTGCCTAGAAAATATTTAACTTGTTATGGTTGACCATTTCGTAATGGGGGTGCCATCTAATTCCTCCAGTCAATATGTACCATTTTCATGCACAGCTGCTATTTTGTAGGGCCCCATCCATTTGGGAAGAAATTTTCTCTGCCTTCTTCTTTTTGTATCTGGAATCATATACTAGAACCAAGTCATTCACATGAAATGGAGACCAACAGATCTTTTGATCAAAGTATTCATTCTGCTTCATTTTATTATTATAGCTTGTATCCTTCGCTATTTCCCTCATTTCCTCTAGCAAATGAAGATGCACCAACATTTCTTTTACTGAATCACTTTCATCCATCCTTTCATTTTTCATAACTCTCACAGTGGGAATATCAAACTCAATAGGAAGAACTAGATCAATGCCATAAGCCAACTGAAATGGGGAGTATCTTGTTGCTGACTTTGATGTTGCCCTATATGCCCACAATGCTACATGAATCCTTTTATCCCACTTATGTACCTGCAAGGCTGCATCTTTTGCTAGAATTTGACACAACACAAAATTTGTTCGTTCCACCTGTCCATTTGTGCTTGGCTTGTATGTTGTTGCCTTCCTGTGCTTATTAGAAAACTTATCGACTAGGGCTTCTACCACATCATTAATGAAGTGGCTTCCTTGATCTGTTACAATTTCTAATGGACAACCAAATCTGGTGACAATGCGTTCATATATGAACCTTGTCACTTCATCCATGGAAGTTGTTTTCAATGGCCTAGCTTCAACCCACTTGGTTAAATAATCTGTGGCAACTACAATATACTTATTTTGGCGTGAGGTAGTTGGAAGTGGACCTACAATGTCTATTCCCCACTTTTCAAAGGGACCAAGTGATAATGGAGCTGATGAAGTATTACGGTTACCATGTGTTTGAAAAATATCACATGTCTTACAATAATTATAACAATCTCTAAAAAGAGTGGGCCAGTGATAACCTGCATCCAAGATCCTTCTTGTTGTAAGTTGTACAGAGAAGTGTCCTCCACATGTACCATTGTGGAATTCTTCTATCAGCGCCTTCCCTTGATCACATCCAACTGCTCTCTTATAAAATTATCCATCTTGCTATCCTCCCTAATGGGTTAGGCTTATTTACAATAACTTTAAAGCTTGATGATCTGTTACAATTATAAATTTCTACCCTAGCAAGTAATTTCTAAACTTCTTTACAACAAAAATGATAGCTAGAGCCTCTTTTTCAATTATAATATAATTTACCTCAGCACTGCTCATTTTTCTACTCCCAAAGTAAACTGGATGATCATTCCCATTTTCATCCTTTTGGCTCAGAGTACTTCCTAGTGCTGCATCTGAGGCATCAGTATACACAATGAATGGCTTGCTCTAATATGGATTCTTTAAAACAGATGAAGACACCAAATCTTCCGTCAGTTGTTCAAAAGCTTCATGCGCCTTATTTCCTGGTTCATAAGTAACATTGTTCTTCAAGAATTGGGTTAGTGGCTGTGCAATCTTTGAGAAATTCTTGATGAACCTTCTATAGTAACCCACATGGCCTTAAAATGATCTCAACTTACTTCTATTCATAGGAAATGGTAACTCTTTGATTTTTGAAACTTTATCAGGATCAGAACCAATACCATCTCTGGATACAACATGCCATAACAAAATGCCTTTAGAACATCCAAAGACACACTTTGTAGGGTTTAGTGAGGCTTATGCTTCATCTAACCTTTGAAATGTTGTCTCCATCTAGTGTAGGTGGTCCATCTTGCTCCCATAGATGCAAAAATCATCCAGAAATACTCTGATGAAGTTCCCAATGTAGGGTTCAAACACCCTATTCATCAAGCACTGGAACGTTGCTGGAGCATTACACAACCCAAAAGGCATAACTCTATAAGAAAACATTCCCAAAGGAGTGGTGAACATGGTGTTCAGGTGATCTTTCTCTACTAAACGAACTTGGTTGTATCTGCTATATCCATCAGCAAAACTATAACACTCCTGGCCAGCTACTTTGTCCAAGATCTGATATGAGAATGGAAGAGGGTAATGATCCTTCTTTATTGCCTTATTGAGCTTCCTATAATCAACAAAAATGTGTAGCTTCCCATTATTTTTTATTCAGATCACAATGGGAGAAACCCATTCTAAATTCTCCACAGCAAATATGAATCCTATATCAAGCAACTTATCTATTTCTTCTTTTACTGATCTGAAAACGTGTATTGTATTTTTTTCACTTTTAAAAGTTTCCAAAGATCGTGATTTTCTTAACCAATTTTTAAGTATTCTAAACTCCAAAAATTGATTAAATTTTGATTATTATGCATCCATATAAGTGTGGAAAACTTAGGTAACAAATAAATAATCAGAAAACTGAAAAAACTCAGATAACAAACAAGATTGTTTACGGGGTTCGGAAATTCCTACGTCCCCGGGTTCAGATTGAACTGATCCATTAATAATATATAAATGTAAGTAAAATAACTCTTAAAAACAACCAATAATGAATCACAACCTGCAAATGAGTTGATCAATGCCCCAAGAACTCTGAAAAATAGCAGAAACTGTCCCAAGAACGATCTGTGGCTCCTACAGTGTTTTCATAATGTGATCTCCCTGCAACTGTGTTAGAAAAATATCTACAAATGGAGATTTAAAAAAATTCTATGAAAAAAGATCATATATCTGAGATCATCCCTGAATTCTAAACACTTTTCATGTTTAGACCAAGTCACTTTTCAGACCAGAAGTGCATTGAAATTCATGTTTTCCAACTAGCTGTCTTGTAGATCCCTGTTAAAAATTACATTCAAAGCTTCCAAAAACATGTTAAAATTTTTAAAAAAATATCAAATCTTACATCTTTGGAATCGTCTCATAATTTTCTTCATTTCATATTTTTACTCCGAGTTCTCATTCTGAGTGTTGGGCCTTCAAAAATGGCGCTTTCTGAAAACTACCTCCTTATGCTGCTTTGCATAGACTTGCCACCTGTATAAGTTGAAGCGACCCATTTTATAACTTGTTGTGCACACTTGGCGGATTGGATGGACGGATTGCCTTAGAACTATGAGGTTGGGGGATCAAATCCTGCCTCCTATTATTTTTCCACGGTTTTTCCTCCAAGTGGGTAAAGATCCACTATTTTTGGCATTATGGATAAGGGAGCGCTTTATATGGTAAGGCATATTTGTGGTTTATTGGCTTAGAGAGCCATTTTTGTTGGAAGGATAACCACATGACCGTGGATTTTGATTAGTTGGAACTTGGAGGAGGTTTAGCATATAATGCAATTGGTTAGAATATAATGTGTGGTTGTTTGCTAATAATGTGTGGCAAAGGCATTAGAATATAATGCGTGGATAATAATATCATCCAAAGCACTTAGTATAAAATTCAAAGAGATAAGTCTTAAGTGGCCAATGTGGAGGTGTAACCATATAGTGATATGGAATTACATGGTCAATAATTACACAAAGTAATATAAAATTCGACCATACCATAATATGATATTCCACTAATGAAATATGACAATAAAGACCACTTGTCGATCCTCGATAGGAAAATCAAACTTGTGGTGGCATTTTTCTCCTTTTTCCACTTTCCCACTACTAACTGAGCCACTTGGCCAACTATGCATGCGTCCACGTCACCATGGCATTGTTGACCAATATTGACCTTCTAGTTGACTAAACTTTGACCGAACATAACTTGAGCTCAGAGTGTCCGTTTTTCACGTTCTTATAGTCATCGGAAAGATTTCTGAAAGTTCTACCACACTAGAATGGTTTTAGGGAATATTAGGGAACTTTTGACACCAAAAAAATCTCCTAATCATTTACAGTCTTGGAAAAATTAGGATTCATTCTATATGGCATTTGCTTTATGGGCTTAGCACTATCTACCAGCTCAATAGAATGTTCTACCCAACTTACTTGATGGAGTTCCTTGTAATCAAAAGTGAATATGTGTATGTACCTTCGAAAGAGATGGAGGTATGATTCCTTCTCACTCTCCATCACAACATCACCAATCTTTATTTGTTGGAGACGATCATCAACTTCTTCTTCAGATAATTTTATGGGGTCATGAGTCGGTGTGACTGGAAGGATATCCATGACTGAAACATCAACCTCACTTTCTTCATCTTTAGTGTCCACTTCACTGGTACTAGAGTAATCAAAGGATGTCCAATCATCAATTTCATCACTTGAATCCATAGGTTCTGCCTTATGATGTCGAGGGATCACGTTTATCTTCACCCTCTCTCTACCACGTCCAAGTGTCATGAAGCCTTCATTCCAGTAGTTTCTTGCATGAAATCTCATTAGCCATGGTCTTCCCAGCAACATTGGGTACGCAACAGTACCATTTTTCATCACCTGAAAGTCTACCACACATACAACACTCATAACAGATATTGCCACATTTGAAACTACACCTTCTGGTTTAGTTTTTCCCTTATTTAATGACCTTAACATAAGTGTTAAAGGGCGATCAATTTTTAAACCCAACATATTCATTACATACTCGATCATTACATTAACTGTAACACCTCCATCAACTAAGACATCATGAATTGAAATATCATTACATAATACCTTAGCTTGTGGAGCATAGGGATCCGCCTCTGCCCCAAAACAGGGACCTCAACCTCCTTCCTTCGTCGAGCATTGAGTCCACTTCGCAGCTCCCGCCTCTTCTCAAAAGACATAGCCAAGAGTTGACCATATGTAATATTTGCAGGCCTTTTGGACAAATCTTCCAAGACGGAGTATGGTCCTTGCCCCTGTGAAATCAGAAAATCCTGTACACCCAACTTTCTTCTCTTATGTTTCTTACTAGTTTCTCCTTTCATCTTCTTACCTGATCATTACCATCTTGATTATCTTTTTCTTTCTTTCTTTTTGTTACAAACACATCTACTTCATTATTTCTGCTCTTATCTACTACATCAAAAGAATTCACAGGTACTTTTCCTTTATCATTATCTCCTTTACCAGATGTAGAAGCTCTATCTGGACAATTATACTTATAATGACCCTTTTTATAATAACCATAACATACAACTTCAGAAATATTTCTTTTTGGACCTCTATCTCCTCCCTGATAACTAAATTATTTTCCTTGAAGAAGATTAATAGTTAACTGACCCATCTTTTTGAGCAGATCTTCATACTCAGTAGATGTACTAGGAGAAAGATTTGTGCTCACCGAGAGTGGTTGTGGATTCTGGACCAAAGGTGCTGGTGTAGGCTCTACTTTAGCAACAATTTCTTTGGGCTCCTCTTCCATGCTTTCTTCTTGCCTTCTTGCAATCTCTTTTGCTTGTTCAATGGTAGCTGGGTTGTCATACTTCACTCGTTGTCTGATCTCTAGCTTCATCCCAAGAATGAAGTGCTTACAGAGGAGATTATCCACGCCATTTATCAACCCATCCGCTAACCCTTCCTTCCGGATCTTGGCATCTAGCTTCCTCCTTAGCTCTAGAACACGAGCATGATAATCCCTTATATTCTCCTTCTCTCCTTGGGATAGCTTTGTGATATCGATCATGAGATCTGCATATTTCTGTTGTTCACCAAATTTTTCAAGAAAACTTTCAGTTAATAAATCCCATGAGTTTTTCACATTATCACCTAGTGTTTCAAACCACCTAAGGACTGAACTATCCAAAAAGGTAGGAAAAAATTCAGTCCATTGTTCCCTTTTTATAAGGCCATTACAAATACAAGATCGTTTAAACTCTTGAATGAAAGAGGAAGCATCTTCATTAGATTGGGCTGAAAAAACAGGAATCTTCCCCATTTTCAAAAGTAACCACAGTGAAATACCAACCCAAAAGTACAATCAACAAGACTTATGTGCACCAATAATTAAAATCACTATAATAGAAAATAAAAATGACCATGGTAAACTATGGTAAAACTTGACTTATTGCAGTAAAAAGTGAAGTTACTGCGGTAAATACTATTCACGGTAAAAAGTGACTTTACTGTGGTAAATACTATTCACAGCAAAAATGACTTTACTATGGTAACTACTATTCACGGCAAAAATGATTTTACCATAGTAACTACTATGCACAGTAAAAACAAGGTTACCCTCCAATTGATTTTTGACTAAGTGGGAATATCTCTCCAGACAATCCACCAACGAGGAATGGTCCCGGCAACGGAACCAAAATGTCATCACCAATCCATCACTATGATAATTCTTCACCGGGAACTCCTCGTGCTGTGATTATTTACTAATGCACAGCCTTTAGTTTGGTGGATGAAATCTGAAAACAAAACAACAAACATAACACAAGAATACCATCGACTATGATAAGATGGAATGGTGACAAATCTGAAATATCAAAGTAAATTATAATATTAACATGAAATTGTTACAATCTCACCCATGAGGTACTTCAAGTGTTATTGACTTCACTTGCCTTCCACCAATACTATGGGAGAAACTTTACAATTACACCTCTTAATGGCTTCTTCAACACACCTTTAAACTGATGGCTTCCTTTACACACTTCATACAATATTTTTCACTACTTCCTTCTATGCTAAATGAGGGGGGTGGCCTCTTTATTTATAGAACTTCCAGGCTTATCCATCTTATCTGTAAGATAGGATAAGAAATCCACTCTGACGAATCATATTCCATACCTTAACTCTTATCTGTACATGTAAGCTTATCTTTTAAGATAAGATAAACCTTATCATTTTACATGGGTTCCACATTTTTAGACTTTTTACAAATAAAATACACAAAATATTTATGACCTCACTCCTTGTCCTTATTACCAATATAATATTTCTAATTCCTAATCATGTAGACCCTAATTATTTTCTTACCCCAACTTTGACATTTTAACATTACTGGACCACTTACGACAACTATTTACTTTTTACCACAACATTCCTATTGTATTTTTGACTATTGTCGTACTATACATTATTGGCGCCGTCGTACTGGCAGCACCGTTATCTTCTATCGGACGCTACTACTAAACATCCTATTCCTAATACATACATTAATGAAATAGAAATTACGGAGGAAAATTTTAGTGTCGACATATCATGGCTCTTACTTTAAGGTATAAATCGGAGTTACATGGCAGCATTTGGCTCCTTTTCTTACATGCAATTTTCATTTTGGGTCAATATTTCAAGGCCCTGTCTGAGATATTTTTTTTCCCACGTTGAATTTATCCAACTGGCACTTGATTGATTCGGTGATGATTATTTTTATGCCAGGTAAATATCAGAGCGGGCACCTCATTTAGGATAGGATAGATGCTAACTTGATCCTCCCATTAATATGCGCCTGACACAGACGATCGTGGTGTGATCATAGCGCACTAGATAATATATAAGGGTGAATTTAAGCCTTCCTCTTTTTCTGAATATTGAAAAGTACGCTCAGGCCTTGTGAGTTGTTGGTAACCTCTAGGTTATCTATGCTTTTAGGACTTTTTAAGTCGTGTGTAACCTTTATCAGGCCTAGGACATCTTATAGTTGGCGCAAGTTAATTGACCCTCTTCCCCGATGCCCTTTTTTTAGTCTTTCCCATTTGATGTCGACATGTGTGCACTATATAGACACTTATTTCAATTCCACATTCAGTCTTAGATACTATAGTGTATTTTTGACCCAAGGAATACTAAGATAAGCCATGTTATTTATTTGAGTGATTGGGAGATGTTCAATGGGTTGAAAGAGTCATCAAGGAAAGAACCCTACAAAATGTCAAAGTGTCTTCTAAGTCAGAGCAATGTGACTATGATTATATGGGTTATTAAGTACCATTTTTGATAAGACTCCAGGATTCCAAATTTAAGCATAAATGGATACTCTAAGGTTTGATTTCAGTAGTTGGTTTTGATTATTTTCCCATCTATAAATCGTGTAACATAATTTATATGTTGATAAATCATGAGACAGGAATGGACCTGTTTTTATTGTTCATGATATTTGATCTCTATTAAATGGGATGTTGTAAATCATGTAGGTCCTATTTGGGATTATGATTCATAAAATGGTTAATTCGAATGATTTATTTAAAATCTATTCAAGATCTGTTGTAAGGCATATGTGTGAGTGCATTGAAGGTAAATTAGGGTTTTGATTTGAAAGAAGAATTAAGAAAGAAGAAGATAAAAAAGGGAATAAGAAAAAGTTATTCAGAGGCAGTTATTATTAGTCTCGTGGGGAGATATCACTATCGTATTTTGATCAGAGAGAGAGAGATTTTGTATGAATATATTAATAATGAGCAAAGATGAGTTGTGAATGAAAATTTTATGTATGCTTCAGTAACTCTCAAGGTGGCATTCATAAATTTTGTATTTGTGGTTTGTGTGAGAATCCATGTTAGAGGATTTTGGAAAAAGAATAAATTGGTTATGTTATAGAGGATATGATATATTGTATGACCAAGTTATTCACAATGTTTGATATATAACATAAGTGCAATTATGTAAATTGATTATGATTGTTAACCTTTTTCTCTTATGAAAGGTTGATTTGTATAAGTGACCATTGGGCATGATGTGCTTATTTAGTCAGAAAAAGATTGTAGTGGAATTATCAAAGGAATTGTATCTGTTTTGGTATAAAGGAACATTAAAATTGTAAAAATAATATGGAGTTGTTGAGGTATAAAATGATTAAAATGTGATTGTATCAATCATTTTTGTTACTTGTCGAAATCAGCAATCTGATTCAATAAAGTTGTGAATTATCACATTATAGATTGAAGGAATCTCAATTATGATATAGTCATATTTATGGGACAAGGCACAACTGTGAATGATTTTGTAAACTATTTCATTTGAAAATTTCAATTAAGATTTACTTATGGAATAATACTAGGGATTGTCATGAATAATTATTTATGGAAACTGCGATAACAACACAGAAAACTATCTTAAATTACATTTAAGATGAATAATGGATGAAAGTAATTAACTTAGGATATGACTAATGATCTATATCAAAAATAAGTTATGGATCTTAGGAATGTATTCATATGCGATAATGTATCACTGAGATATGATGGGAAACCGGTAGTAAAACTTGGAGAAATCATTTTAATAATATATTTTAAGAATTACGATGTTCCTAATATATGGAACTCAGTAGGCCAACTTTGGATGGTTGCTGTAGAGTAATGTCCATTTAGTTGACGAAATTCATTCGATGAATACTGCCATATAGTAGATATACCAAGTTGTCTCTCGAGCTCCACTTATTACATTCAGCACAATCCATTAATAAATTTTGTTACGCTTCAATTGTAAAAGTTGGAAAATCCTTCACAAACAAGACACCTTGGTACTAACTTATGTTAGCTACAAGGAAGGAATATGGTCACGGAAGGATGGAAGTCATTATGTGAGCACTTTTTCTCCCATAGGAAACCTAAGATGGCATAAATGTGCTTCTTCACACGGGATGAACAAATTTGTACCTTGTGCGTAGCTCGCAACTAATTTAACTTAACTAATTGATCCAATTATGATAACTAAACCAAGTGACATGGTGATGGGAAAAGTTTCTAATGATGAATTTTTTGTCATAAAACTAAGCATGGAAAACATGAATCTTAAACTTTGGCCGAAGTAGTGTAAGTAATTACACTGTTAAGATGCACCAAGTTATAAACAATAGTTTTCAGATTTCGGATGGGATTCGATTGACTGAGTTCTAGGTTGAAGGACTTAGAAAACATCACTTATAAATCAATGCCGAGAAGGGTACCACTTGTATACTTTGTATACTAACTCGAGAGAGTATTATTTTGCAGGGATGTAGTTGGATCTAATTAACCCATAGTTATGACATAATTTATTGATTTGTTATGCATAATGAATTTGAATTATTTAGTTGTTGGATTTAAATATAATGTTGTACATTTAAATCATTTAATGGATGGTATTTAGTTTGGGAACTTTTTTAAAAAATCTCGTAGTTTGATTTATTGATGCCATGGTAAGTGTTACATTAGGAGTGACAAAGTTTGGAGGGAGTGGATCAGTAGAAATGGAGGGTGTGAAAGGAGTATGGAGGAGTAAATCTTGAAGCATGAGATGGAGATGGATGAGAATTAGTCTATTAAAGTTGACGGATTTGACCTTAGAGATCATAATAAAGAGAGGCTGAGGTATTGATGTGATGAGCGGAAGATAATTTCCAAGTGTGAGAAATAAGAGGCAGAGTGTAAGTGGTTGGTGGGAGTAGGAACATATACAGAGAAATAATAGAATTAGGTGGAAGGGTGGAATGAGGGGGTTTAGTAGCAATATACATAGAAGTGGTGAATAGATGATAGCAATATTAAGCCTAGTGAGATTCAAATGGCCTCCTGCACTAAGTAACAAATAGGAGCAAATATAAATCTTACATGATGTTAAGCAAGTATGAACATTGAGATCGCAAATGAATTCATTGTTAAATGGTGGATGAGTTGCAAGGCATGATAAAAGAATGAAAAAATACCTAGAAGAAAGGTTGAGTTTAAGTGATGGGTTCACCAAATGATTTTAAAAATATAGAATTTACAAAAACTCTAATTGAAGAGCCATGTGTGATAAATAAATGCTAAAGTAAAAATTTGACACAAACAATAAGCTAGATGAATATGAAACCCTAAGTACAAGAGAGAAAGAGAAGGAATTAGCCGATTTATGCCCAGTGTCGGGATTGCGAAGACTGAAGAAATCAATAAACAAGAAGGGAAAACTTTCACAATTGTGCACAAAAAATTAGGGAATTGTCAGATAAGGCCGAACCAGGGCACCTAGATTGGGTCAATGGTGCCTAGACGCTAGATTTTTATTATGGGTTCCTGTGACTTCCCAAGAGCTTGGAACATAGTTTTTCTGGTATCACAAGATGGTCACTGTTGGTTGCCTATATATCACACTATGTTCGTAGAATTCACCTATAACCTAAAAATAGATGATGACCTAAAAAAATTTAAACTACATCAAATCCCAAAAAGAAAAGATGTAATATGGGGATTCAGACTGACCCTGGCGGTCACCCGACTAAGTGAACTTACAATTAATCGTTGCACTACATCTTAAAATCCATGTTGTTCTTATGTGTGTGTGATAGAATCATGCCCTATGAATCCCTTTTGTAATTGCACATGATAGCGAGCGATAGATAGATGTACTAATGTAAATATATATGTGGATGGAAAAATGAACTCCCCCTTCCTATGAATTGTATGCAGAAAATGCAGTCCTTTTTCCCTTGAATGAGTGCTAAATTGATGCCTTTGATGCTCTTAAATGCGTTTGGATGCAAGCTTAGGTAATGATAGTTGATTCTTAGAGATTTTTCCTTTATTTTGGTCACATATCTTTGTATTTATATGATTCCCTTGGTTAAATTTCATAATTGACAACTTAAAGGCTGACCTATAAGAAAATAAGATACCCAAAAGATAAAAGAGACGCAAAGGAAGAAAGTATGATAGAAAAGAGTCAGGGGCACCCAGAAGGATGAGGACACCTGAGATTTGGTGTTATAAGCCATAAAAGATAAGTATGTGAAGTACTAACTGGGCAGTAGGGTGTAAGATACTATCAAGAAGATAAGAAACAAAGAAAAAAGGCCAAAGATAGTTGTTAATTACTAGTTTTCTTGCCAAGGAATCATATGAATGTAAGTATGCTTTTAGGACCTAGAAATGTACCCAAGTGCGTGATTTTTGTATACACACCCTCACTCCTCCTTCACTAATCTAAGCTCCTTATAGCCCTATTTTTTTAGTTTTCCTACCCTATCTTTTAATTCAGGAACTCTATGAGAAAACTAAAATCACTTTAGAATACCCATTTGGGGTTTTTATCAGTGTACAAGTTTTCATGGCACCTTTATTTACATAAAATCCCTCAAATCCACTCTCCTATATGGAAAATTACATCTACAAAGTGAACCTACTACCCTTTAGAGAAACTATCCACCACTATATCTTTTCTAAAATGAATCAAACCCTGCAGTATAAATAATCCATCAATAAGAGGTATCTAAATGCTTATTAGAAAGTTTCAATTCTTGGTTTTAAATTTTGACCCTTCAAAATATTGAATGGAACCAAACCCTAAGAGGGTTGCACAGAGAGCCCAGTTGGGTAGATTTAGTCATAAAATCAAACACTTTTATCTCTAAAGATTAAATCCTTTTTCCATAGGTCTTTTCCACCTTGGGAAATCTTATGATTCTAAAAGGAAGCTCTCTTCATTCACCAATTTTTACTGTGACTCCAAATCTTCATATTGTATCTCATAAAATAGGATAACTAGTGTTTAGAATCTTATTTAAACATTTTCAATCCCGAGTACTTAATCTCTCTCTTCCAAGTTTTCTAAATTTTATCTTAGTTCTTTCAACTATTGAACAACCCTTGCAAATAACCTTCTAATACTTTAAACAAATGTTTTCATTCGCTTTAGTAGTTTTAACTTGACTATTCTAAATGCATAGTTTTTTTACAAAAAATGACGTCAAAACATAACGTTTAAGGATCTTTGAAGATATGTTGTACCATATTCATACCTAATAAAATATTCTCTAGTTGTTGTGAAGTGGAAGTTGTTTTTCCTATACATTGGTGAGTTGTATTTGTTGATTTGGTTTTGTTGTAGAGGCCATTGAAATGGTTATACCTTTTGGGGGTGTATGTATTGTTGTTGTGAGATGTTTTATGGTGTTTTCAAGTGTTTATGTTTGAAAGTATGGATGAAAATGAAATGGTAAACTTACTAGAAATGAAATTTAACTACTAATTAATCCTACTTTAAGCAATGTATATAACAAGAAACAAGAGCACATTGATTTCCTACAAATCTGACAAGTGACTACAGATGTAAAAAAAACATTAAAAAATTAGTATTTTAAGATGCAAAAAGATAACAAACCAATCTAAACCATAGCTGTAACTAGGGATATTTTTTAGAAAAATTAAATGATGTGAAATTTTACATAAAAGAAACATATAATTCTTTAAATGAAATAATTGATTTCAGGTCTATTTAAAAATGAATGTAAATGTAATATGAAATGCTCCTTTTTTGGTTATTATGAAATCAAGATGATTATAGTATCTTAAGAATAAATGAAAAGATTAAATTTTAACACTACAAAACACGGATCTAACAATTGTTCCATGAGATGAGACAATTACAGAGAGAGAAATGATTATAAACTAATGCTCTTTTCAAAACAAAACATGAAATTTACTTTGTTATATTTTAAATAGAAATGGATGAATGAAACTATGAATGGTTTAAACTTTAGGTGTGATGATGAAAATAAAATAAAACAAATATCAATCCAAATACTAGATGTGGGATTTACATATAGCATAAAAGGATCCAATCTTATACTATGAGTAATGGGAATGAATATAATGATTCAAAACTAGATCTTTACTTTTCCTTTTTTCAACTATTTTTCTAAAAATAAAACTACATCAAATGAACTCACAATATTTGAAATAAATTAATTTAAATAAATAGGATAAATAGATAAGATCTAACCTCTTTTTATAGATAGAAGTGGTTGGGATGAATTATATTTCTTATCCCATAGAATAACAATCTTCAATGTTCTTAGGTGAGAAGGAAAAAAACAATTATGAAGAAAAAGGAGGATGACGTAGTGTGGCTAAAGAATGAAGGATTGAAATAAAATCTATGACTGGTCCAAATAATTTTGAAGGAATGGTATGAGATTTCTTATATCCTCCATGTGGTATTAGGAAGAAATACAAAATTATTTGGCATGGTTTTTACTCGAAGAAATTTACTATGAATCGATTTCATATTTTCCTCTCTAGTTGAAAAGTTGTAGCAGAAATGGAGGATTTGGTTACAGAATAATAATATATATTAATCAAAATTTTGAGGGTCCTAGAAATCATTCCAATATTTATTATAAGAGATGGTTTCAATCTATTTCAATCTCAACAAGAGATTACAAAAAATTGATATATGGTAAATATTAGATCATGACAAAATGAACTAGAGTAAGGTGGAGGATCATAGAAGAAAATTGAGGCTAAAACGAGGTGAAATGTGGACGTTACTTAAAACTTACCTCCAAAAATTGAATCCATGCAATAAGGGGGATATGAAATGAAAAACATGATGAAACTATCGGTATCATCAGGAGGTGGTTTCACAATCATCATAATATTTAATGAAACCACCTCAATGGGAAAAAAAACTTCCGTTTTGGTGTGTGGAGATGCTTTGTTGGTTAGTGCAACCAATACAACATGGGAAAAAACAATCAATAGAGATGTATAACTTCTAAAGGGGTTTTCATGAATATTTTCAAGAAGGTTTGAAAGGATGAGAGGAAGGAAATTTATTTTTTCTTGCTAGGTGGGTTAGGCTAGAAAGATTTGAGTACAAAAAAATGAAAAAAAAAACTAAAGAGTAAAGGGATATTTACAAAAAAAAATCATGTTATAGAGGTACTCTTTTATAATCATTGGGTATTTAAAATATTACACCATGAAAAATTAGTTGTGTATGGTTTCATTAGTGGTTCATTTTTATTTCTTGTATATTAAGAAAAATTCATATTCTTTTTAGTTATTGTTGCCAAAACTAAAAATTTCATATTCTTATATAGGAGAACATATAAATCTTACATCTACCTTATCATATTTTTAAGCACAATGGCCTTTTTTTTACTAGGATTTTTATTGAATATTTCAATTACCTCAAGAAAATTTTGGATCCTAAAAAATTTCAAATGGAAGCACAATGAACTCCCTTCATGACCAAAGTGATGGTTTGGTTCATTCTTGATGAAAAATCTCTAGACAACTCAGCTCATTGGCGCACCTTCCTAGATAAAATGAAGTTATTAGAAAAATTACATGAATAACACATTTTCATAGTTTCTAAATTTTCTCATTGGATTCATTGTCCCATTTCCATGTAAAATCATATATTATATGACCCAAAATGATTATTTTTTACTCGTGGAGCTTAAAAAGCATTCTCATGTTCTAATTTCACATTGACATGAAGTGGTGGGATTTTTGACCTTAGTTGTCCCTTCTCTCTCATTTAAAGGGGATATTTGGGAAAAAAATTTGGGTACCTTGTGGAATTATTTTTTTCATCTGTTAAGTGATAGATTGCTAGGAAAAGTTGCAAACTTGTGTTAATACCAAGTTGACCCCTCCTCATGAGAAACTCCACCCATGGTGAATTTTTTAGCTTGTTGACATTATTCCATTTTACCCAAAATTAAAGGGGATATTTGGGACACAAATTTTTTCCCAAGATCATGGAGTTAGGCCCTAGACACATGGAGGACCTCATCTCAGCTCCCAAGACCTTATTTTTATCCCCTCCATCTCCCTCACATGGTGACAGTTGTCATAATATAGTGAAAAGTTAAAATTAGTTTCCACATTGTCCCCTCACCTCAATTTTTATTTATTTTCATGGGTGAAATTTTCCCTCTAACCCCCGTCTAACTTGGGTTAAGCATGTGTGGTTAAATGCGAGTTAAAGTTCTAAAGGAGAGAGGGATTCAAACCCCAATACTAATTCATTTTTGAAATTAGTGTTTCCCCCTAAAAGAGCACATCAACATGAAAATAGATTAATTGTGACATAGAGCTCCATTGAAAATTCATATTTTTCATCCATGGAATCCATTAAAACCAACTCTGTCCTCTATGTTTCCAAAATGGTCTTTTGTTCATTGTCAGTGATCCCGTAGTAAAAAAAATTGAAACTTTCCCAAAATGCTTCATTTGAAAACTCATTTTAAATGATATATCACTTAGGGATTTTGATGACATGATTTATTTTCTATTTGAAAAATATTTTTCCATCTAAGAACTCCTTTCTTGCTAGAACAACTGAAAATGTCCTTATATTTTCCTAATGATCCATCAAACCAAATTACCTAAAATTTGGAGTAGATGATCCTAATAATATCATATTTTATTTTATAAATTTATTTATTTATTAAGTGGATTATTTTTAGAGATATGGAGGACTAAGTTTTTCTTTCCACTTTGAATATATTTACATTTTCCTAGTGATCCAAAAAATCAAATTTCTTGAAATTTGGAGTAGATGATCCTCATAAAATAAAATTTCATTTGAGACATTTCTCACGTGATGAAGTTGTTTATTTTTGGAGATATGGAGGAATGATTTTATCCAATTATTCTTCCCTTTTAAATGAAATTTTCACTTCCATGTTTACGTGAACAA
Source organism: Taxus chinensis (assembly GCA_019776745.2). NCBI lineage: Eukaryota > Viridiplantae > Streptophyta > Pinopsida > Cupressales > Taxaceae > Taxus > Taxus chinensis. The sequence goes on along the minus strand of CM034154.1, from coordinate 629,172,563 downwards.
GAGAATTGTCTAAAATTTTGAGCATAGAATCCCAATTTGAAAAACAAAATTTTGACACCACTCTAATCTCATTTAGACATTTAGAAGATCACTTTCTAAAATTATACATCTAGGGTAAGACCTACTAAAAATAGTAAGTGTTGGGATTTTGTTCAAATTGTTCATATCCATCCATCTCCCATCCATTTCACTAGCTTTCCTCATTATGGAGAACAAATACTTAGTTTTTGAGCCTATGATGCAAGGGGGGATTAAGCCCTAGGTAGATTAGGAAACTGCCTAGGGCGCTAACAATTAGGGGGCACCTAAATCTAAAAAAATTCATTATTTTTTGTTATTATTAAAACTTAACATTACTATTATTTACCTTAATTTTATTAATATTATTATAAAGTAGCAAAAATTTCATGCATACACATAAAAAAGTATTATAATATTTTTACAAGTAAAAATAAATATGTATATTTTTAAGCTTATACAATTTATTTGGTATTTTTACTCTTTCTCCAATGTAGCTCTAGATAATTCAAGTGTGAATTTTTTCTTAGAAAAGGTTCGCATATTTTTTATAATGTCATTGGTGTAGCTAGTAGAGGTAGGTATAATTGAAAGAATGAATGATTTAATTCTTTGTTCTTAATGTTTTGAGGGAAATGTCTATTTCTTATGGAGGAATTTGTAGGCTTGGTCCAAATACCACTCTTCACAAAACCATGGGAGCCTCCTAAGAAGTTTTACTAATTTACAAATAAATGATGCTTTGTTCAGTTTTGAGTCTCATCACCTATTTGACATTGGTGAATAAGATGAGTAATAAGCCTTGTATAAAAAAGTATATTTGTTACATTCTGAGTGCACCTCCTATGATTAATTCTCTCAAGCTATCGATTATTACTTTTACTTATATGAAAAATTTATAGAATATTTTATTTTATTTTTGTATACAAATTTGTCTAAATTAGTGATTTATTATTATTCTTGTATAAATTTTTAAATAAAATAAGGTATGTAGCTTTTACTTATTTATTTGATGGGAAAATTTACCAACTAAATATGTAAGAAGGGCGTCCACTTTAGTTACTACCTAGGGCGCTCCTAACCTTTAATCCGGCCTTGCTATGATGGATGAATGGGTGGAGAAAATCATTAAAAAAAGGAAAGCACTATCACTTGAGATTCTCTCTCTATTCAATTTTTCTCTTACCACTGTTTGTGAAGATGGAAAAGGTTGAGAGCGAGAATGAAAGAACCCATTGGGATAGAGTTTCCCCCATTGATATTTAAGATGAGTTTTCTTTATTCTTGCTATATGGTGAGAAAGAGTATCTTGTAGGAGAATAAGGTTACAATCGCAATGAATTGGTTCAAAAAAGAGGTCAAGGACATGTCTTTCATCCCCGATGAACTTCCACATAATTCATTGAGATAAATATCTTCATCATCAAAGGCCTCTTCATCTTTAGATTGATCACTTCTCTCTTCTTCCTTCTCTCTCTACATTCTAATTCTTTGTTGGAAATGTATTTTTTATATTTCATCTTATTCACTTAAGTGACCTTTTTTATTTTGCATTGTAAAAGTTCCTTTTCATAAATAATAAAAAAATATATATTTTTTATTCCTTCAGAAATATGAAAGGTCACAAATGGTAATCATAAAAAAATTCACTTGGGAGAGAAGAAGAGAAACTTTGTAAGATATATTGGGATGGATTCCCCATTCCAAAGGGTTGATAACTTTTTTTCTCCTTCTACAAGAAAGAAGTTACTTTCTTCTATCTCTTTGTCTATGTTCCTATACTTATTACTTTTAACTATGAAAGCTTTCCAATCTTGAACAATCAAAAAGGAACTTTGTGTTTTTGAGGAATAAATCAATTCAAAATTTTTTTAAATCTTCTTGTTTCTTACACAATTTTTTTATTCCTGATGAATCAAGAAATGCCTCTTATTAACATCGGTGAAAATATGGAAGTTCTTATTCAAAAACTTAACCCTATCCCTATTATATGATATCCCCTTTACCTCTCTCTAAGAAAATTCCTCCCTTATATCCCATAAAAATATTTCCACAGGTTTAGTGGAGTATTCATGTGTGATTCCCAACCTAACATCCACCCACATATTTTATTATTTCCTACATTCAATAAATGGGAGTCTCCCATTCCCAAGAGGAGGGACCTAATCTCAGAGCATTGGTGAAAATCCCTAATTTTTCCCTACGAAAAATTATTATTCCAACAAATCCATAAAAGATCAAGAAAAATTATTTACTTAATTCTATTTCATTTATTTTTAAAGGCTTCTCAAAATACAAAAAAATAGATTAATATAGTTTCATTTGTTTTATTTAATTATCTGAAAAGGAATCTCGTAAACCCATTTATATTTCTATTTATTTAAATTCCTTTCCATTATTTATTCACTGATAGAACTTAATCTAGGAATCTATATTAAAAAACCTAGTTATTAAGAATTCATGCTAGTAGTTCATAGGCTCTGATTGTCCTTTGACTATCTATCTGGTTTTCTTTATTTTCACTTATGAGTTGATGACCATACATGACCATTTATGATTCAAGTCAATATCGTATGAGGATTTTGGAACCAATCATCAACCCATCAAGTATTGACTTGTTGGTTTGATTTTTTGTCACTGAATATTCCAAATGAAAGTGTATAATAAACCAACAATAGTTGGGGAAATTCACCTTTCAACAGGGTGAAGTTTCCTTTGCTTTGTGAGAGGGTCAGTTCCCTCATATGATGTGATTTTAATATATTTTGTGCTTTTAACTAGAAAGCACAAAAGGACGGAAAATTTGGGAAAGAAAAAATACAGAGAGGAAGGAGGAATGAGGATGGAAAGAGAAGTATAGATTACAAATAGAGAACTACACAAAAGGGAACTTCTCTATCTGGTGGAAGGGAATACAATGAGTGTGAAATCTAGGAAGCACAAAGTCTTCATCTCCTTTAGAATATGATGATATGGCACAAATTCCATGTACCCTGATATCCAATGCAAAGTTTGATCACCTGAACATCAATCATAATATGAAGAAGGACCAACATTAAAAAATCAATCACAAATAAAATAGCATATTTTGTAATTGAGAATCGTTAACACAACACTAGAGAAAGAATTGCATTCATAAGGTAAAATCTGTGTACACAAAGTTATAGAAGCATAATATACAGATAAGATAGTTCCCCAGTAGAACTTGGAATGAGAACGGAAAGAACCCCACATAATCCCTTTTATAATTACATCATAGCATTATATAGGCATTATGTTCCCAAAGGTAGTTATAAAATTACCTTCTAAACTAACCCAACTCTAATCTACCCCAAACCTCAAGTTAACTCAACTTAAGTTGTGTATTACATCACAATTATGGTATTTAATTAATTTTATTGGAAAATTAATTAAATAATTTTTACATTTTAGCTTACAAAATCTTGACATTTAATTAATTCACAATCGAATTAATTAATTACATTTTACAATCCTATCTTTGGAAGTTGTAATATCTTCACAAGAGTGATACAATGATTTACAATAATGGATCTCTCTACACCATCATCTCATGCCTAGGTTCAATGGGAGTAGTCCAAAACTTTTCATCCTCAAATAATATCTTCTCTCTGACAATACCAATGTATGAATCTATTTCCATGAGAGACCTATCAAACACTTCCATGAAATCACTGCATCTTCCTAACTCATAATTTATATTCATCCTCTCTTCTATTAGATCATATTAATTAATGAAATATCATCTGGTTTCCTTCATTGGATTGGGAGATAAGTTGATAGTGCACAACGAAAAGATCAGTTTACAAAAAATGACCGGTTTTGACCTTTTATGATAATGGAATTTGAAATGGGGTCAATTTGACGTGAAATGGTGCTATGCAGGAATTGGTGGGCTTGTGGGAAATTTATTTAAACAATTCCTTCGCAATATGGATATGCCATGAGCTAGGATAACACAAATAACTCCATACAATGCGGATAAAGTGGGCATACGGGGAACAAAGGTCATGAGGGAACAAGTTCTATGAGTTCCAAGAATCTTCACATTATCTGCAGTGCAAAGGAGACCATTGAATTGTGGAAGTAACAAGGTTGTGTGAAACAATGGGCTTGATGGAATGGTTATGTCTGACTTAAACATTTCCACATAACTATGAAAAGCAAGGCTTCCAGGTTAGGGAATAATGCGAGGAACCAAGAACCAGACAAAACAAGTGATGTGATTTCTAAAATATTTGACATGTCCTCAATACAAATGAATTAGAGCAATGAGGAGAAAGTAGGTTTGCAGGGAACAAGTGGTCTCAAGGAATGAGTTCCACCCAATTTACTAAGGATCAAAAATGCTTTGTGAGTTTAAAGCATATTGTTAGGAGAACATGATGAGGAGAATAATGGCTCTTGGAGAACCATAGCCCAATGGGAACTAGTTCCATGGGGAGTTAAGAAATCCACATAACATAGATACTCAATGAACTGTAGGAAAATCAGGGATGCAGTGAACATGGGGAACGTGGGAATTGTTCCTCATGTTCCCCCAGAACTCGCAAAATCCATACAACACTGTACATGAATCAAAATTCACTAACTCCTAAAATTTCTCACATCAATGAACTTCACATAGGTAAATGTGTTAGGGTAAATTGTCTCTTAGCCAAAAAAAATCGAACTTCTTTCAAAATTCCACAATTTTGGATAGGTGACAATAATTGGATTGGGCGTAGCACAAACAAGGCATAACTCGAACTCTAGAATCTTAAGGTTTAAAATATACCAGTGCCTTATTGGAAAAGTTAAGGCTTATCATTAATGTAGGGAGGCATTCTGATCATACTTTTGTACCAATGGAATGCAAATAGACACACACAAAGGAACATAAAGGGAAACAAGAAAAAACTTGGGAAGTATGTACAAAAAAGAAAGAGGATATTTACAAGGAAGAAAGGAAGGGACTCTACAAATTTTCACAAACCTAGAAACATGCAAGGAAAAATAGGTACCTTTGTGAAACAACATACTGAAAGTATGAGGCACCTGGGAACTGAAAATGATCAGTTGAGCACACCAAAATGTTATGGAAGCATTATGTGGCTTGAAAAGAAAAATATAACCAAGTAGACTATCCACATAGTGATACTCCATAATGAATATTTTTCCAATTCCTATGAAGGTTTGACTATGTATACCTGAAACTTATACATTTCCAACCATGAGGAAGTGGAGGAATGATACTGTGCAAATGACTTGTATGAACCTTTGAATGCTTCCATTGCTGATTTCTGCAAACCAATAAACCTTTAGAGGAATTAATTCAATATGAATTTTTGATCCTTGTAGCACCAATCTAACTTGCTTCAATGTAAGTGTTGATTATCATCCATGTATGAAAATGGATAATAATCATTATAACACATGGCTCTTGAAACCCATGCACTTCCACAAGGTATTCCTTGTAATCAACTTCAAGAGGAATTAGGAAGTAAGATTACTGAATGATTTATCATTTACATTTTCTTCTATCCTCTACAATTTCTATATTATCTCTATAAAACAAACCCGTTGTTTTTGTAAAATCAATACTCTTACTTTCAATTTCCAAAAGATCTTGATCTCTAAGCTACAAAATGCATTACTGATTTGTTTTCATGATTAACAGGGAATTCAAACATCTTTGAGACTAGATAAAAATTGATCAACAATATCATTCTCTCTTCCTCTTGTTTACATTTCTGAAGAATGGGTTGAAATAGGACTGATGCAATCATGGTTGTAAAGAAAAGATTCTAGACATTCATTTCCATTTTTCTATTTATTTTGAAGAGACTGTAAGAGGCTCATGTGTGCTAATCTCATCAAAAAATATGACAGGAGGATTGGTGAGCTCATTAATTTATTTTTCCTCATAATTCAGACACTTGTTTGTTATTAAAATAATTCAAAACAATAAGAGGGTTATCAACAATGTACCTTGGTCTTGTTGTCTTGAAATTCTTCCAATTTAGGAGAGAGATTAGATTTTTTCTTGTTTTCATGATGAATATCAACCTCCACCAACATAGGATCATTTCTTTCAAAACAAGGACATTCAACCCCAATGTATGATATATTCCCCAAGAACTTTGGTTTCAAGTTGAAATGGAGCCTCAATTGTTTGTTTTCTTCATCATTTGAAGGAATATCAAACTAACATTCACTAGGTGGAGCAACAAGAACATTTCATTGGTGAAGTTGAAGTAGCATTGAGGAATAAATACCTTACAATTTGAATAATCATCATGAGAAACTTCTGGAACTTGAATGTTTTCCTCCTTGTTATGAAGTGTCTCAGACTCATCCACTGATTTTTCTTCAATTTGTTTTCCTCCTCACATGCCTATCTTCATGTATCGTCTTTGTACTTATTTCATTAGTTATATAGAGTTTTCATCATCTACAGGTGTTATTTTCATCTTTTTCCTTTTACAAGACTCTCTTGAAACTTAAGCCACAAATATTTAATCACTAGATCATCAGATACAACAATTTTTTTAATCTATCCATCCTTTTCTACAATTTTTGTTTTATTTTTGTAGATAATACAGGCGCAGTGGTGGCTTTCTTCTTTGCATATGGAATATTAGAACATGGACTGGAAATGTATTTCTTAATTTCTTATGTCCAACAGGTTGCAAAATGTTTTTGAATTCCATACCTTTGTAGAAGTTCTGCAGAAACTAGGCTTATTTGTCTAGAGCTTGAAAATTTTGAATAGGGAGATCTCCATCTTCATCCCCATCACTGTCATTGTCACTTGTTGACGTGGGAAAATAAGGTTTTTTTCATCTTTCCTTCATTCTTGGGAAGGTTCCTTGATTAAGGGAATGAATGTGACAGAAGTTAATTCCCTAGCGGAGTGACCAAAAAATTGTTGGTTGGATTTTTTGTCACTGAATATGCCCAATGGAAGTGCATAAAAAACCAAAAATAGTTAGGGAAATTCACCTTTTGATAGGTGAAGTTTCCTCTTCTTTGTGAGAGGGGAAGTTCCCTCGTATGATGTGATTTTTTTATATTTTTGGTGCTTTTAACCAGAAAAGCACAAAAAGGGCAGAAAAATTGGGAAAGGAAAAATACAGAGAGGAAAGGAGGAATGAGGAGGGAAAGAGAAGTGCAAATTATAAATAGAGAATAAAAATAAGTGCAAAAATGGGAACTTCTCTATTTGGTGGAAAGGAATACAATGAGTGTGAAATTTGGGAAGCACAAAGTCTTCATCTCCTTTAGAATATGATGATATGGCAAAAAGTCCACCTACCTTGATATCCAACACAAAGTCTGATCACCTGAGCATCAATCATACTATGAAGAAGGAGAAACATTAACAACTCAACCACAAATAAAATAATATATTTTGTAATTGAAGAATCATTAACACAACAATATAGAAAATGCATTGTATTCATAAGGGAAAATCTGTGTACACAAAGTTACAACAACATAATATACAGATAAGATAGTTCCTAGAAGAAATTGGAATGAGAATGGGAAGAACCCTGTAGAATACCCCCTTTACAATTACATCGTAGCCTTTTATAGGCATTATGTTCCCAAAAGTAGTTATAAAACTACCTTCTAAACTAACCCAACTCTATTCTACCCGAAACCTCAAGTTGACTCAACCTGGAGTTTTGAATTACATCACAATTGTGGTATTTAATTAATTTAATGGGAAAATTAATTAAATATTTTTATATTATGGCTTACATAAGCTTGAAATTTAATTAATTCATATCTTTAATCAATTAATCTACATTTTACAATCCTATCTTTGACAGTTGTAATCTCTTCACCAACATGATACAATGATTTTCAATACTTGATCCCTTATACCATCATCTCGTGCCTAGGTTCACTGGGAGAAGTCCAGAACTTTTCATCCTCAAATAATATCTTCTCTCTAAAAATACCAATGTTAGAATCTATTTCCATGAGATACCTATCAAGCACTTCCATGAAAGCACTACATCTTCCTGACTCATAATTTACATTCATCCTCTCTTCTATTAGATCATATTAATTGATGAAATATCATGTGGTTTCCTTCATTGGCTTGGGATAGAATTGGATAGTGCAAAACAAAAATATTGGTTTACAATGGTGAAAAATGACTGATTTTGAACTTTTATGATAATGGAATTAGAAATGGGGTCAATTTGGTGTGAAAGAGTGCAATGCAAAAATTGGAAGACTTTGTGGAACTTTATTTAAACACTTACTTCACAATGCGGATATGACAAGAATTAGGATAACATAAGGAACTCCATACAATGCGAAGAAAGACGGTGTGCAGGGAACAAAGGTCCTAAGGGAACAATTTCCATTAGTTTCAAGAATCTTCACATTATCGAAAGTGAAAAAGAGCCCAGTGTATTGAGGTGTGGAGCTTAATTGCTTCATATATAGATTGTTTTACAACTTGCAGGTTTACACAGTAACTGACGTCGGTCACCTGGCAGACCAACCAACATCGGTTGGGGTAACCGGCATTGGTTACCTGTGTCTGAAATTTTTTTTATTTAAAATGTGGGATTAGATCTAACCTTTGATTAAAAGGTGATCGAAGGGTTGCAAATGTATTGCTAAAGTGCCCTAATTTTGTATATGCTTATATAATCTAGAAAACTAGGGTTAGAGTTAAGATTGGGAGAATTGTAAGAATGAAGCCTTGGAGAGAGCTTAGAGAAGCCTGTGAGAGGAAAATTATTGTACATCATGTAAGGTGTGGAAGCTTACAGATATTCAATTATATATCCTCTGGAATAATATATTGGTTGTTTCTTGGTGGACATAGCCCACACTGGGTGAACCACATTATATCTTATGTATTTTTATTTTTGTTTTATTTATGTGTTTATTGCTTGTATGCTTAGATCTAATATATATATATATATATATATATATATATATATATATATATATATATATACACACACACAACATGTATGGTCTAACCCCAAAAACTGGTATCAAATATTTGTTTGAAATTTTTGTGTGTTGACAAATTTACTCACAGAGGGATTTCTGATTGATTTGGAGCACATCAATGGCAGAAGATAGTAAATACAAAGAGGAGAAATTTAACGGCCATAATTATCAATTATAGAAGATGCAAGTGGAGGATTATCTGTATCAAAGAGATTTATATTTACTGTTGGATAAGAAGGAAAAGCCTACAAAGATGACTGATGAAGAATGGAATATTCTTGATAGAAAGGCTCTGGGATCTATAAGATTGATCTTGGTAGCATCTATAGCTTTGAATATAATAGAAGTCGCAACCCCAGTAGATTTGATTAAATCTTTAGCTAATTTATATGAAAAATCAAGCGCATCGAATACATTTTATTTTCTGAAGAAATTATTTAATTATAAAATGCAAGAAGGTGGATATGTGTCTAATCATTTGAATAATTTCGTTCTATTGTAAATCAATTAAATCGGTTAATATCCCTTTTTAGGATGAAGTGAAAGCATTGTTATTTTTTTGTTCTTTACCAGATAGTTGGGATAATTTGGTAATGGCTATTAGTAATACAACATTTGCTACTAATATTTTGAAGTTTGATGATGTGATTGGTATAATCCTGAATGAAGAAATATGCAGGAAAAGTACAGGAGAATCATCATCTGGAAATGATTTGAATGTAGAAAGTAGAGGAAGAAAAAAGTATAAATCCAAGAGCAAGAATAATGGGAGATCAAAGTCAAAGAATGACATATCTAAATCTAGAGGTAGAGGAATAACCTACTGGAATTGTGAAAAAAAAGGACATGCTAAGAAGGATTATTGGTTCAAGGAAAACAAAGAGAACCTACCAAATAAAGGTAAAGAGGCAAATATAGCAACAGAGGTAATGCAAGATGACCTTATTATTTCCTTAGATAATTAAATAGAATCATGGGTTTTAGATTCAAGAGATTCTTTCCATGCTACCCCTAATAATGGTTATTTTAGAAATTATGTCTAAGGTAATTTTGAGCATGTTTATTTAGGAGATGATGAACTATGCATGATTACTGATAAAGGTGAAGTTCATCTTAAATTTTAGAATAGAAATACATGGATATTGAAAGATGTGAGACATGTTTCAAGCCTCGGGAGAAATTTAATTTCTATAGGACAACTAGGTGAAGATGGTTACATGGTTACATTCACAGCCGATTCTTGGAAATATTCCAACGGAACTCTTTTTGTGGCAAGAGGAAAGAATGTAGGAACATTGTATTTGTATACCTGTATTACTAATTCCTTTTCTACTTTGTCTACTTCAGATTTAGATACAAGCATGTGGCATAATCAGCTAGGCCATATGAGTAAAAAGGGAATGCATATCTCAAAGGAAAAGGGTAAGTTATCATATTTGAAAGATGTGGATATTGATTTATGTGAGAATTGTATATTTGGAAAGTAAAAAAAGATGAGGTTTATTAAGGTTGGGGTAACAAAGAAGGAGCAGAAATTGGAGCTTGTGCACTCATAGGTGTGGGGACTAGCCCAGGTATCTTCTCATGGAGGATCCTAATACTATGTGACTTTTATTGATGATGCCACAAGAAAGGTATGGGTTTATTGTATTAAGCATAAATATGATGTTTTGAGACTTTTAAAAGATGGAACTCCCTTGTGGAAAAATGAAACTAATTAAATTTAAAGTGCCTTAGATCTGAGAAATGGTGGTGAGTACTGTAACAAGGTTTTCAATTATTACTATTCAGTAAATGGAATACACAGAGAAATAATGGTTCCTAGAACACCACAAGAGAATGGTGTTATTGAAATAATAAACAAAACTATCATGGAACGTAGAAAAATCATGATGATATATGCTAGATTACCCTTATAGTTTTGGGTCAGAAGTAGTAGACAGGGTTGTGTATTTAATCAACCGCATGCCTTCAAGTACACTAGATGGTGGAATACCAGAAGAAGATTGGACGAGAAAAGAGGTAGATCTTTCTTTTCTTAGAGTATTTGTTTCACAAGATTTTGTGCGTATTGATAAATAAAATAAAAATAAATTAGATGTTAAATCTAAGAGATGCACTTTCATTGGTTATGGTTATGGTAATTTTATATTCCATTTTTTGGATTTAGAAGATTCTAAGATTTTTAGGAGTCATAGCATTGATTGGAATGAAAAGAGAATGTACAGGGATCAGGTTTTGATACCCAAGAATGAACCAAGTGAAATTTTTGTGGAAGAAAATGTATTTTCGTATTTAAAACAATCATCTATAGGTATCGGCATTGGTACTACAATTATCAGTGTCGTTCAGGGTGACCGGTGTCAATAGGAGCATGACTGGCATCGCTTGGGTGAACCAACGTCATCTATAGGGGAACCGGTATTGGCTACATGTGACCGGTGTCAAAAATTATCAGAGGTTGATATGAATATACAAACAGATCAAAATGAGCCCCAAGCACCCTATAATTCTATGAGAAGGTCCCAAAGGGTAAGTAAACCTCCAGAGAGATTTACTCTATTATTTTATTTATTATTGACTGATAGTGGTGAACCTGAGAGTTTTGAAGAAGAAATGCAGCAGGATACTCATGTGGAGTGGGAGCATGGCATGGATGAGAAGATGGAATCCTTGGAAAAGAATCAGACATGCGATTTGGTCAAGTTTCTAGCAAGTAAGATAACCTTGCAGAACAAATGGGTTTACAGGATCAAGGAGGAAGAGGGTGGACAGAAAAGATACAAAGCAAGACTTGTGGTAAAAGGATTTGCACAAAAAGCAGGTATTGAATTTGGTGAGATATTTTCTCTTGTAGTTAAGATGACTTCCATTCATATAAGTTTAGTTGTAGTTGAAGATTTGCATTTAGAACAACTTGGTGTTAAGATGACTTTACTTCACGGTGATTTAGAGGAAGAGATATATATGTAGTAGTCGCTTGGGTATGAATTCAGGGGTAAGGAGAAACTTGTGTGCAGGTTGGAAAAAAGCTTGTATGGGCTCAATCAAGTTCCAAGGAAATGGTATATGAGGTTTAATAGTTTTATGCATGAGCATGGTTATATGACATATGAATCTGACCATTGTGTTTATTTCAAGAAGCTTGCAATGGGAGCTATATTATTTTGTTACTGTATGTGGATGATATGCTTATTATAGGATTTAGTATGCAGGAAATTGGTGAGATTAAAGAAAATTTATCTCACACATTTACAATGAAGGATTTAGGAGCTGTAAAGAAAATCATTGGCATGTAAATTCATAGAGACGGGAAGAACATGAAATTGTATTTGTCTCAGGAAGATTATATCAATAAGGTGTTGAAAATATTTAAAATACAGAATGAAAAACTTGTAAGTACACCTATGGCTAGACACTTTAAATTAAGAAAAGATCATTGTCCTACATCACATGAGAAGGTTTAATACATGGCATGAGTTCTATATGCTTCAGCAATTGGAAGTCTTATGTATGCTATGGTTTGTACCAAACAAGACATTACACAGGCAGTGGGAGTTGTGAGCATATTTATGGCCAATCCAAGTAAATATCATTAAAAATCATTCCAACGGATACTTAGATATTTGAGAGGGACATCTAGCATACATTTATGATATGGAGGGTCAGACACTACTTTATGTGGGTAACAGTATGTTGATTTGGATATGGATGGATATTTGGATGGTAGGAGGAGCACCATTAGATATGTATTCACAGTAGGTGGCACAAAAATTAGCTAGATTTCTAGATTATAGAAGGTTGTGGCCTGTCTACTACAGAGGCCGAATATATTGCAGCTACAGAGGCTAGTAAAGAGATTATATGGATGAGCAGGTTCATGGAAGAGTTGGGAAAGGAGCAAGAGGATTACAAATTATACAGTGATAATCAAAGTGTGATTCATATGGAAAAGAACTCAACATTTCATTCAATAAATAAATGCATTCAGTTGCGATATCACTTCATACGGCAGGTGTTGGAGGATGGGCAGCTGAAACTGGAGAAAATTCATAGAAATGAGAACCCTATGGATATGTTAATAAATCCATTGGCGAAGGATAAGTCAAAGACTCACTCCACTTCTATTAGTCTTCTAGTTTAAGACTTGAAGAGGAAGAAACAAACCAAGGAAAGGATCCAAGGATGAATATTTATGGTACAGTGCAACAATTTATCTCCAAGTGGGAGATTTTTCGGTTGTGGAGCTTAATTACTTCACATATAGCTTGTTTTACAATTTGTAGGTTTACACAGTAACTGGCATCAGTCGGTTGACTGACGTCAATCACCTAGTAGACCAACTGGAATTGGTTACTTGTGTGTGAAATGTTTTTATTTATAACGCAGGATTAGATCTAACCTTTGATTAAAAGGGTGGTGTAAGGGTTTTAAATGTATTGATAAAGTGCACTAAGTTTGTATATGCTTATATAAGACAGAAAACTAGGGTTAGAATTAAGATTGGGAGAATTGTAAGAAGGAATTTTTGGAGAGAGCTTAGAGAATCTTGTGAGATAAAAAGTATTGTACATCATGTAAGGTGTGGAAGATTGTAGATCTTAAATTATATATCCTTTGGAATAATATATTGGCTATTTCTTGGTGGACGTAGCCCACACTGGGTGAACCATGTTATATCTTGTGTATTTTTATTTCTAGTTTATTTCCATGTTTATTGTTTGTATGCTTAGATCTGATATATATCTGTACAACCTATATGGTCTGACCCCAACACGGTGAATTACGGAAGTCATGAGGTTGTAGGGAACAATGGGCTTGATGGAACAATTTTGTCTGACTTAAGAATTTACGCATAGTTATGAAACACAAGGCTTGCAAGTAAGGGAGAAATGCGGGGAACCAAGAGCCAGATGGAACAAGTATTGTGAGTTCACAAAATACCCACCATGTCCGCAATACAAAATAATTAGAACAATGCAAAGAAAGCGGGTATGCAAGGAACAAGGGGTCTCTAGGAACGACTTTGACCCAATTTATTAAGGATCAAAAAGGATTTACATATTCATAGTATAGTGTGGGGAAAAACATGATGCAGATAACAACAGCTTGCACAGAATCCTATCTCGATGGGAACTAGTTCCACGGGGAGTTAAGAAATTCACAACATAGATACTCAATGAATTGCGGGTAAATCGGGGATGCGGGGAACAAGGGGAACATGGGAACTATTCCTTTTTTTCCTCCAAGACATGCAAAAGATGCACAACAATGTAAGTGACTCAAAATTCACCAACTCCTAAACTTTATCACATCAATGAACTTCACAGAGGTAAATGCATCACGGTAAATGGTCACTTAGCCAAAAAAAATCAAAAAAATTCAAAAGTTCCACAATTTTGGATAGGTGACAACATGACCAATACTAGGGAGGCATAGGATTAGGATTATGTGTACTAGTTTTTTGATCTAATCCCTCACCCCCACAAATAATCAGTCAAATTGATGATCTAAATGATTAATTATCCAAATATAAACAATTTTGGGCTAATTAAGCAAATCGACTTAGAAACTTGAATCCTTAGTTTTCTCTATGTTTGTATTGTTTGGATTGTTATATGACTCTCTTTGGAGAAGAGTATTTAGAGACGAACATACACTTTCCAAGAGTACATCATCTAGGTCAAAGTATCTTCATTTTAGCTAACATAGATCAGGAATCGTATGGAGTAATTATCTTTGATCATAGTATTTCACAAAGAGATAAGATAAGTATTCATTGTTCTTGATAAGCGGGTTTCATAGTTACAATTTGATTGATTACAAGTTGTTTGGAATTTTAATCTCGATCCTTAGCCATACACATCTATTACATATTTATCATTTTATACCTATTCACATTCATCACATCTCCCACATTATGGATGTCTCGACCCATTCTGAGGAAGTAGAGTGCACAGGAACACTCGGTATCACTTTCTTTTGTTCAATATCATTGTGTGCAAATTTAAAGCATCTCATTATAAATATGTGTAATAAAAATATTCTTTAATGCATTATTTATTCTCTTCATAATATATACTCTTGAACCCAAAAATCACTTAGAAAGATGTATTTGATTGTTTGAAAAAACACACATATGCAATGACAACAAAACCTCTCTTCGAAGTCCATTGCAACAACTTTTAGAAATTATTAAGCAAATAAAAAATGAGTCAAATTTTTTACACCTCCAAATACTACAATCCGTTGATACACACCTCAAAATAACCAATAGATTATATTAGTACATTTAATAAACCATACACTATTGTATGTAATGAAGGTGTACTGTGAAATATTCATTATATTATAATTTGTAGATAATATACTTATTTGTGCACACTTATCCACATGTATCTCATTTACTTGATTGACCTCCACTATTAATATTATAAAAATAAACTTCTTATGCTCAATTAATTTCTCCTGGTAGAAATAACCTCCCATTTTGACACATGCAATAGTTTGCAAAGATATCAAGGACACATGTTGTTTTGGTCATCTACGTACGGATTATATCACATCGGTCCATGTCGATAAAGTATTATAGTCCCTATGTTTAACTTTAGAAAAATACCTATTTTAGATTATGTAGGTGTTCCCATTGTGACACAATGGCTGCCATTATGTGTAGGTTTTTAAATATATGCCATGAATTCCCTTCCCATTAAAGTGCATTTTTTTAATTTCCATTATGAAAACAGAATGGTGAAAATCTAGAGAATGGATTCACGGTTGTGTAAGGCTATTCTTGAGAAAAATTGTGAATTATTTTGCAATTTAATAATAGATAGTCCCCATATTTTGAAAAAATTTGTGACAAATGGAGATACATCTCTCCATTTGGCAGGTAGTGTGGGCAATGTTGAGATTGTGAAGAAGTTTCTTTCACTGAAACCCTGAATGTTGTTAACCATGAATTATAAAGGAGATATCGTACTTCAAAAAGTTATCGTTGTTGGAGAACTAACAGCAGTAATTTGTTTTCTTAGTCATCCAAGCCAAATGGAATGTCCATATGATTTAGAAGCAGGTGTTCATTCTGTTAATATTAGGTCATTTTGGTTGGATGGAAACAATGAGAAAGGAATGCCATTGCATTATGTTGAAAAATTTGGTGATGCAAATATTGTTTGGGTTTTATTAGATAAGATGCAAGGAATTACATTTATTTGTAATAATTCTGAAAAATCCCTAGGTAGTCAAGAACTCCTTATGAGGAAGGTTGTTCAGATATAGCCAAAATGAATCTCTAGGTAGATTCATGTGCTTCTATTCTAGATTCAAGAGGGGACAACTGAATCTGTCTACACATTGTTATTAAATTATTATGCTGAAGGAAACTCCCCTGGTAGAAACAACCTCCCATTCTGATACATCCAAAATTCTGTAGAGATATCAAGAGCACATGTTTACGTATGAATTATATCATAGTAGTCCATGTGGATGTGAAAAGGATTCATTGTACACATCCTAAAATCTCTGTTGACGTGGTGAAAATAGGGAGGATTCCATGTTTTTCTACATGCTTATGTCGAATTCCATATCTAAATTTACTACAGTCTTTTTTAAAGTTAAAACCTTCCTTCTCGTGGCCTTCTCATTGATACATTAACATGCAATTTTCTCCCACAAATGTTTTGAGTGTCGATAAGCCATATCTTTTCAATGCAAACCACACAACCTATACATGCCTTATGAAGTTAAATCAGATAGTCTATTTTAACTTTGAGAAGGTGTTCAACATGTGGACCATTTGCCTTTGGGTGGCCAAGGTGTTATATCATGTTGATCTGTTTGAGGTCCAAAATTTTCTATATAAGATGATTTGACCAAAACGTGTGCGCTTGGTCGTCTTCTATGTTTAACCCGCTTAACTGGAGGCTGATTTGTTGTAAATTTGTCATTGTTCAAAGACTTGGATCCTAAGATTCTAATCTATATTAGTTATTGCTGTGACGAGATTGGGTTGAGGCACGATTGGCTCGAATACGTATTCTCTGGCTCTCTAGGTCCTGTGATTTTCATATAAAAGCAACAATGTAAATCCAATTGCAGCAAAGTAAAATTAACTATGTGAAGTGTATTTATAGATATAACTTATCTATTTTTGTATTTCTCTGATGAATTTATATGAATGAAATTGAAGGAGCAACTATTTTTAATATATCTAGAAATTGACAACTAATCTAATAACGAATTTAAAACAAACAAATCAACCGAGTTATAGCTACTTTCCTATGCAGTTGTGAATCTATTGTAAATAATGAAATAACTAATCTAATCTATTTGAAAGACTCTTGATACTACCTCAGAAGTGAGGAATGAATCATAGTTTTCCAAAAACTATCAATCCCCACAGCTTCCCTGGCAATATCGAAATTAAAATTGACTGAAATAAAGTGATTGGCTACTCTATTTGATATGCTTCTAACTAGAACTTTGAAAGCTAGAACCTGGATTTTGGAGAATAGTGGCATATCCAATGGTGTGTGTGGTTTTTTCCCCTCAGTGTGATCTCCTCGTTCCTTCATGCTCACGTGGATCCAGAAAAGCATGTAATGCTAACATCAACAGAAGTAGATTTTGGAATAAAGGTAGTTTAGGATATAGATTGAATACAATGCGAGTAGGAGGGGGATAGCGCAAGAGTACAAAGCTTGGCTTATGCAATTCCTAGCAGGATTTATTGTGAGTCATATAACATAAAACATCCAGAACCTGAAACTATCCTGTTTGACAAGTAAACCTGCAACTTTAATGGCTTCCTACTGAGAATTAAATTGTTCTACTTTAATGGACTGCATGAAGCTACTTTAATGGACTGCATGAAGTAATGATAGCACTTGCACAAGATGGATATGTGGCTTTCTAATAGTAAAATAACATTTAACTAAGCATGCAATGAACTAAGCCATGAATCCTAAGCAAAATAAAAGACTGAACTACTGAAATGAGAAATTGAGAGGTAATTTGAGGGGCCATTTGCTTAAGCACAAGCCAACTATTTATAGCATTTGCATTTACCCAAAGGTAAAAACCAAATTGATCTCTTAAACCATAAACAAAATCCAAAACACTATTCCAGGGAACCAGAATCATTAATGCAAGCCAAAGGTGGTGAAAAAATCTGGTAAACGTTGAAATTTATGTGAGTCACGTTAAAAAGAACATTCTGGAAAACGCGTGAAGGACCTCCGCCCTTCCTGGGAGCCAGTCATGAGACCGCCGCCTAGGCAGGGCGGTGGTTTCATCGCTGAAGAATAAAACACAAAGAAAAGAGGTGAAAAGAGACAACAAAGCACACAGGGGTTAAGCGGGGCATGCGGGATGTTAACACATACTTGGGGAGCTTTTCTGGATATCGAACACCTTACAAGGAGACCTGTATCATCATTGGGGCACGTGTTACGTTGTTCTGACAGTGCAGTACCTTACAATTTTTGGTACATACATGTTGCCGCCTCGGAGAAGCATTTTAGCCATGAAGAGGCATAAAATGGTGGGTCCGAGTATGGCGGTCCTGAAATGGGAAGTTGGAAGTTATACCTGATACGTCCGTGTGTCGAAATGACGCCATCCAAAATTCCCGCCACCTACAAAATGAAAAGAGGAATCAAGTGCAGATAGACAACATAGATTGGAAAATAAATGCTAAAATAATGGGAAATGAGGATGTACCATTTGTGTGGGGGTAAGAACTTACCTCCGTTGGCACTCTAAACCTGTGAAAAGGGGATTCAAAATGAGTCAGGTTGTTATATATATGAAAGTGGGCCCATTTTCCTATTCATTTGTGCATGTTGATTTGGTTGGTTTTGAGCTCTGGGACCCACGGTGACGGTTTCTTACAAGAGCAGAGTCAAAACGTTCGTGATGAGATAGCGATCATGCCTCCGTGAGCAGATCATCGACCTGCGAGATCACAAGTTAGTTTTTCTCAATTTATCATTTTTACCCCAAAAATTTTAAAATGTTAAAATCTTTGTCGTGGGGGGGTTATTTTTGAAAATGTTAGGTTCAAAAGGTCTATCTAGGGGGGTAGGCTTTGTATTAGTTAAAATAGTCCCTTTTTTTCGTTTTTAGGCTTTTTTAAGGTATAAAACCCACATGGGTTTTCAAGACATGACCGCCACCCTAAACAGGGCAGTGATCATGTGACTGGCGGCGGTTACAAGACCCATCCAGTACCTCAGTCAGCAGCGGCATCTGTGGTAGGTTCTGACCCTAGAGACCCATCCTGGAGGCCTGGGGATCTGAGTAACTTATCATCCCTTTGCTTCGAGTTAGGATCACTTTAATTTCCATCTCACCTTTTGTTTACACTTGTGTTTATCTCTTGCTTTATTTCTAATTCGTTTTCTCCTTTGTTTGCAGAGACCACCGATGAGTGGCGAGACCTGATTCGCAGGGTATGCACCGATACCCTGATGATCCCTATGGAGAGGACCCATGTAGAGCTGTCTGTGGATGCAGGGGAGCCCTCAACAGCTGGCAGACATACTAACGTCTTTTCCCCTGTCTGTCATGTGGCAAGGATGGTATCTACCCTCCATACTGAGCTGGCAGGGTATAGGACAGCCGAGTGCCTGATGAGGAGTCATTCTCATGGCGAGACCGTAGCTGCCCCTCGGGATCGTGAGCCCTCCATGCACTAAGAGTGCCAGCATAGCCAGAGTCCTAGGCATGGGTGTGCACCCTCAGAGGGATCTCATAGGGGTTGAGAAGCCACTTGGCTCTCTTAGATTTTTGTATGATGTTTTTGTATTTCCCGAGCTCTTTAAGCATTTTGACCATTTATATATATATTCTTTTTGGATCAAACTCTTGGCATCTATGACCTTGCTTCCATTTCTGTTTCCACATGTAAACTATGATGTTATGCTTATATGCTTTTTAGAATGTATGCAATGGAGAACAAATGATACAAGTGTTTACTTTCTTTCTGTATTTCATGCGGTTGATATATGATAAAGTAGATGCAATGTGATTTTGAATTTTTAGTTTCTTTAAGCAATTTTGATACCTTATATCTATTTTGGAAAAGTGGTGAAGATAAGCCGGTATGATGAGTAGATAAACTTGCCCCACTCCTAACTCCACGCCACTAGTAAGATGCGAGGGCTTGTCACCGAGAGCTAGAAAGGGCACAAGTTATGAAATGTGTTGAAATGATAGTGATGAAAGATAGACAAAGCTTTGGTGGAACCAAATTGGGATGCTACAAGCCTACTCTACTCGAGTGACTCCATAATTTGGGATGCAACTTGCTTTGCAGTTTATCTAGACTTAGATCCATAGATGGCCACATGGTAGACAAAATCTAGTTTTTAGGATTTTTAACTCTCTTGGAATTTTGGACATCTGATTCATTTGTTTTTGAATCAAGACTTCAAGATTTGAATTGTTTGTTTATGACCTTTAACGTTTTTTTTTCAAGAGGACCCCCTACAACTTGCCCCATGCTACAAGTAAGAAGCATGGGTTTATCACCATGCGCAAGGCATAGGTGAGTAAGGGCATTTCCATCCTTTTCCAACCCTACGTCACTAGTAAGAGATGCAAGCTCATCCCCAAAGGTTGGTGGGGCAAGGAAATGTGTAAATTTAAAATTTTATGTTTGATCTATATTCAACTTGTTTACTTGAGCAAAGTGTCAGCATGCTCTTACTTCCAAAGAGATATACATCCGGGATAGATGTGACACGATGAAGCTTCTAGAATAGACCATAGGCAAGAAATCCATCCTAAGAAGAAACCAAAAGTGAGAACAAGTATGCAGACCTTGGTATGGTTACCATTAAGACTTTGTCATATCTAGCTTTATTTGATGAAATGATTCCGAAATAGTTGATGATATTATGGAAATGGAGAAGTATGTTTAGAGTGTTTATGCCAATAGCATCATAAGTTTGTAATGAATTACTTTGAGAATAAATTCCTTGATCACAAAATTGTACGAAACAATCAGACTAAATGATCCTAACTATATGAAGATGCAATGTAGATATAATTATACAAGTAGTGCTGGTTGCTTATGCATAGAATCGTTTAAGGTGTAGGGAATTGACAGTTTCACCAAATTCTTCACCTTCTAGTGTGTATAAGAGATATGCACCATTTCCATAGTCCTTCATGACTCGGTATGGGCCCAACCATTTAGGCCGGAACTTCCTTCCTTTGCCGGTCTTTTTATCGATCCGGCTTTCTAGCCTTAGAACTAGATCGCCTTCATATATGTCTCATTCATAGACCTTCCTTTTATACTGCCGGCACATCCGGTCAGCATAGACTCTGTGCCGCTGTTCAACATCTAACCTAGCTTCTGTCATCACTAATCCGGCACTATGATAATTCTTCACCAGGAACTCCTCATGCTATGATTATTTACTAATGCACAGCCTTTAGTTTGGTGGATGTAATCCATGAGGTACTTCAAGTGTTATTGACTTCACTTGCCTTTCACCAAGACTATGGGAGAAACTTTACAATTACACCTCTTAATGGCTTCTTCAACACACCTTTAAACTGATGGCTTCCTTCGCACACTTCCTACAATAGTTCTCACTACTTCCTTCTATGCTAAATGAGGGGGGGTAGCCTCTCTATTTATAGAACTTCCAGGCTTATCCATCTTATCTCTAAGATAGGATAAGAAATCCACTCTGACGAATCATATTCCATACCTGAACTCTTATCTGTACATGTAAGCTTATCTTCTAAGATAAGATAAACCTTATCATTTTACATGGGTTCCACATTTTTAGACTTTTTACAAATAAAATATACAAAATATTTATGACCTCACTCCTTGTCCTTATTACCAATATAATATCTCTAATTCCTAATCACGTAGACCCTACTTCTCTAATTACCCAAACTTTGACATTTTAACATTACCGGACCACTTACGACAAATATTTACTTTTTACAACATTCCTATTGTACTTTGACTGTTACCGTACTCCACATTATTGGCGGCACCGTACTGACGGCGTCGTTATCTTCTATCAGACGTTACTACTAATTATAATTAACAACATCATACATTAATGAAATAGAAATTACGGAGGAAAATTTTAGTGTCGACATCTTCCCCCTTCCTAGCTTCTACTCCGTCCTCGGAGTAGACTATTCTGGTGCTTGGAAAATCTTCAACTTGTCGTGGTTGAACCATTTCGTAATGGGAGTGCTATCCAATTCCTCCAGTCGGTACATACCATTTTCATGCACAGCTGCTATTTTGTAGGGCCCCATCCATTTTGGAAGAAATTTTCTCTGTCTTCTTTTTTTATATCTGGAATCATATACTAGAACCAAGTCATTCACATGAAATGGAGACCACCGGATCTTTTGATCAAAGTATTCCTTCTGCTTCATTTTCTTCTTATGGCTTGTATCATTTGCTATTTCTCTCATTTCCTCCAGCAAATGAAGATGTACCAACCTTTCTTTTACTGAATCACTTTCATCCATCCTTTCATTTTTCATAATTCTCACAGTGGGAATATCAAACTCAATAGGAAGAACTGGATCAATGCCATAGGCCAACTGAAATGGGGAGTATCCTGTTGCTGACTTTGATGTTGCCCTATATGCCCACAATGCTGCATGAATCCTTTTATCCCATTTATGTACCTACAAGGCTGCATCTTTTGCTAGAATTTGACACAACAAAAAATTTGTTCATTCCACCTGTCCATTTGTGCTTGGCTTGTATGTTGTTGCCTTCCTGTGCTTAATAGAAAACTTATTGACTAGGGCTTCTACCACCTCATTAATGAAGTGGCTTCCTTGATCTGTTACAATTTCTAATGGGCAACCAAATCTGGTGACAATGCGTTCATACATGAACCTTGCCACTTCATCCATGGAAGCTGTTTTCAATGGCCTAGCTTCAACCCACTTGGTTAAATAATCTGTGGCAACTACAATATACTTATTTTTGCGTGATGTAGTTGGAAGTGGACCTACAATGTCTATTCCCCACTTTTCAAAGGGACCAAGGGGAAGAATAGGACATAATGGAGCTGATGAAGTCTTACGGTTACCATGTGTTTGACAAATATCACATGTCTTACAATAATTATAACAATCTTTAAAAAGAGTGGGCCAGTGATAACCTGCATCCAAGATCCTTCTTGCTATAAGTTGTCCAGAGAAGTGCCCTCCACATGTACCATTGTGGAATTCTTCTAGCAGTTCCTTCCCTTGATCACGTCCAACTGCCCTCTTATACTGTCCATCAGGTCCTATTCGAAATAATACTCCATGCAGAATAGAATATGGACGACTGGCTTGAGTAATCTTTCTCTTAGTCTTTGCATTGGCACCATCAGGAAACTTGAATTCATTCAGATAATTCCAAATATCTATGTATTCACTAGGGATTGTGTCAAGGGATAACAATGCTGCATCGGGGAAATCATCATCATCACAAGATGATCCTAAACCATCATAGGCTCGAGAGAGTGCATCTGCATTGACATGCTTCTTTCCTGGCCTATCTATAATATCAAATTCAAATTCTTGTAGCAAAATTATCCATCTTGCTATCCTCCCTGATGGGTTAGGCTTATTTACAATATATTTTAGAGCCTGATGATCTGTTACAACTAGAAATTTTTGCCCTAGAAAGTAATTTCTAAACTTCTTTACAACAAAAATGATAGCCAGAGCCTCTTTTTCAGTTACAATATAATTTACCTCAGCACTGCTCATTTGTCTGCTCCCAAAGTAAATTGGATGTTCATTCCCATTTTCATCCTTTTGGCTCAAAGTACTTCCTAGTGCTGTATCTGAGGCATCAGTGTACACAATGAATGGCTTGCTCCAATCTGGATTCTTCAAAATAGGTGAAGACACCAGGGCTTCCTTCAGTTGTCCAAAAGCTTCATGCGCCTTATTTCCTGGTTCATAAGTAACATCCTTCTTCAAGAACTGGGTTAGTGGCTGTGCAATCTTTGAGAAATTCTTGATGAACCTTCTATAGTAACCCACATGGCCTAAAAATGATCTCAACTTACTTCTATTAAGAGGAAATGGTAAATCTTTGATTTTTGAAACTTTATCAGGATCAGTACCAATACCATCTCTGGATACAACATGTCCTAACAAAACGCCTTTAGAACATCCAAAGACACACTTTGTAGGGTTTAGTGAGGCTTGTGCTTCATCTAACCTTTGAAATGTTGTCTCCATTTGGTGTAGGTGGTCCAACTTGCTCCCATAGATGCAAAAATCATCCAGAAATACTCTGATGAAGGTCCCAATGTAGGGTTCGAACACCCTATTCATCAAACGCTGGAATGTTGCTGGAGCATTACACAACCCAAAAGGCATAACTCTATAAGCAAACGTTCCCCAAGGAGTGGTGAACGTGGTCTTCAGCTGATCTTTCTCTGCTATACGAACTTGGTTGTAGCCGCTATATCCATCAGCAAAACTATAGCACTCCTGGCCAGCTACTTCGTCCAAGATCTGATCTGAAAATGGAAGAGGGTAATGATCCTTCTTTGTTGCCTTATTGAGCTTCCTGTAATCAACACAAATGCGTAGCTTCCCATTCTTTTTTATTGAGATCACAATGGGAGAAACCCATTCTGAATTCTCCACAGCAAATATGAATCCTGCATCAAGCAACTTATCTATTTCTTCTTTTACAGTCTTGGAAAAATTAGGATTCATTCTATATGGCATTTGCTTTATGGGCTTAGCACCATCTACCAGCTCAATAGAATGTTCTACCCAACTTACTTGATGGAGTTCCTTGTAATCAAAAGTGAATAGGTGTATGTACCTTCGAAACAGCTAGAGGTAGGATTCCTTCTCACTCTCCATCACAGCATCACCAATCTTTATTTGTTGGAGACAATCATCAACTTCTTCTTCAGATAATTTTATGGGGTCATGAGTTGGTGTGACTGGAAGGATATCCATGACTGAAACATCAACCTCACTTTCTTCATCTTCAGTGTCCACTTCACTGGTACTAGAGTAATCAGAGGATGTCCAATCATCAGTTTCATCACTTGAATCCACAGGTTCTGCCTTATGATGTCGAGGGATCACATTTATCTTCACCCTCTCTCTACCACATCCAACTGTCATGAAACCTTCATTCCAATAGTTTCTTGCATGAACTCTCCTTAGCCATGGTCTTCCTAGCAGCATTGGGTACGCAACAGTACCATTTTTCATCACCTGAAAGTCTACCACACATACCACACCCATAACAGATATTGCCACATTTGAAACTACACCTTCTGGTTTAGTTTTTCCTTTATTTAATGACCTTAACATAAGTGTTGAAGGGCGATCAATTTTTAAACCCAACATATTCATTACAGACTCGGTCATTACATTAACTGCAGAACCTCCATCAACTAAGACATCATGAATTGAAATACCATTACATAATACCTCAGCTTGTGGAGCATAGGGATCTGCCTCTGCCTCCAAAACAGGGACCTCAACCTCCTTCCTTCTTCGAGCATTGAGTCCACCTCGCAACTCCCGCCTCTTCTCAGAAGACATAGCCAAGAGTTGACCATATGTAATATTTGCAGGCCTTTTGGACAGATCTTCCAAGATGGAGTATGGTCATTGCCCCTGTGAAATTAGAAAATTCTGCACACCCAACTTTCTTCTCTTATGTTTCTTACTACTTTCTTCTTTCATCTTCTTAGGATCATTTCCATCTTGATTATCTTTTTCTTTCTTTCTTTTTGTTACAAACACATCTACTTCATTATTTCTGGTCTTATCTACTACATCAAAAGAATTCACAAGTACTTTTCCTTTATCATTATCTCCTTTACCAGATGTAGAAGCTCTATCTGGACAATTATACTTATCATGACCCTTTTTATAACAACCATAACAAACAACTTTAGAAATATTTATTTTTGGACCTCTATCTCCTCCCTGAGAACTAAATTCCTTTCCTTGAAGAAGATTAATAGTTAACTGACCCATCTTTTTGAGCAGATCTTCATACTCAGTAGATGTACTAGGAGAAATATTTGTGCTCACCGGGAGTGGTTGTGAATTCTGGACCAAAGGTGCTGGTGTAGGTTCTACTTTAGCAACAATTTCTTTGGGCTCCTCTTCTATGCTTTCTTCTTGCCTTCTTGCAATCTCCTTTGCTTGTTCAATGGTAGCTGGGCGGTCATACTTCACTCGTTGTCTGATCTCTGGCTTCATCCCAAGAATGAATTGCTTACAGAGGAGATTATCCACGCCATTCATCAACCCATCCGCTAGTCCTTCCTTCCGGATCTGGGCATCGAACTTCCTCCTTAGCTCTAGAACACGAGCATGATAATCCCTTATCTTCTCCTTCTCTCCTTGGGATAGTTTTGTGATATCGATCATGAGATCTGCATATTTCTGTTGTTCACTAAATTCTTCAAGAAAACTTTCAGTTAATAAATCCCATGAATTTTTCACATTATCACCTAGTGTTTCAAACCACCTAAGTGCTGAACCATCCAAAAAGGTAGGAAAAAATTCAGTCCATTGTTCCCTTCTTATAAGGCCCTTACAAATACAAGATCGCTTAAACTCTTGAATGAAAGAAGAAACATCTTCATTAGATTGAGCTGAGAAAACAGGAATCTTTCCCATTTTCAAAAGTAACCACCGTGAAATACCAACTCACAAGTACAATCAACAAGACTTATGTGTACAAATAATTAGAATCACTATACTAGAAAGTGACTTTACACCTTTCTACAGTAAAATAGAAATGACCATGGTAAACTATGGTAAAACTTGACTTACTGCGGTAAAAACTGACTTTACTGTGGTAAACACTATTCACGGTAAAAAGTGAAGTTACTGCGGTAAATACTATTCACGGTAAAAAGTGACTTTACTGTGGTAAATACTATTCCAGCAAAAATGACTTTACCATGGTAACTACTATTCATGGCAAAAATGACTTTACCATGGTAACTACTATGCACAGTAAAAACAAGGTTACCCTCTAATTGATTTTTGACTAAGTGGGAATATCTCTCCAGAAAATCCACCAACGATGAATGGTCCTGGCAACGGAACCAAAATGTCATCACCAATCCGGCACTATGATAATTCTTCACCGGGAACTCCTCTTGCTATGATTATTTACTAATGCACAGCCTTTAGTTTGGTGGATGTAATCTGGAAACAAAACAACAACATAACACAAGAATACCATCGACTATGATAAGACGGAATGATGACAAATCTGAAATATCAAAGTAAATTATAATATTAACATTAAATTGTTACAATCTCACCCATGAGGTACTTCAAGTGTTATTGACTTCACTTTCATCTCACCAAGACTATGGGAGAAACTTTACAATTACACCTCTTAAAGGCTTCTTCAACACACCTTTAAACTGATGGCTTCATTCACACACTTCCTACAATATTTCTCACTACTTCTTTCTATGCTAAATGAGGGGGGTAGCCTCTCTATTTATAGAACTTCCAGGCTTATCCATCTTATCTCTAAGATAGGATAAGAAATCCACTCTGACGAATCATATTCCATACCTTAACTCTTATCTGTACATGTAATCTTATCTTCTAAGATAAGATAAACCTTATCATTTTACATGGGTTCCACATTTTTAGACTTTTTACAAATAAAATATACAAAATATTTATGACCTCACTCCTTGTCCTTATTACCAATATAATATCTCTAATTCCTAATCACGTAGACCCTACTTATCTAATTACCCAAACTTTGACATTTTAACATTACCGGACCACTTACGACAAATATTTATTTTTTACAACATTCCTATTGTACTTTGACTGTTACCGTACTCCACATTATTGGCAGCACCGTACTGACGGCGTCGTTATCTTCTATCAGACGCTACTTACTAATTATACTTAACAAACATCATACATTAATGAAAAAAGAAATTACGGAGGAAAATTTTAGTGTCGACGCACTTCATCTAGGATTTCTAGTTGGGGAGAGACGTGCTTCTCTGTAAGCATCTTCGTCCAGGATCCCTTATAATGAGATACGGAGACAGGGGTATTTCAACCTCAAGCGGGAGAACTACTTCTTCCCCAAATACTAGCGAGAAAGGAGTCACTCCTGTTAGTGTTCTTATTGAGGTTCGGTGGGCCCATAAGGCTGAATATAACCTTCAAATGCCAATCTCATTTTTTTTTCTTTCACCGTTTTAAGAAGAATGGATTTTAATGTTTTGTTTGTTGCTTCAGCTTGTCCGTTGGCTTGGGGGTAATACAAGGAGGCCGTACGATGGCTTATTTTAAATTTATTACACAATTCACAAACTTCGTCATTCTTAAAAGAAGTCCCATTATCTGAGATAAATGATTTGTAGGACACCGTATCTACAAATGATTTGGTTCAAAATGAACTTGGTGATTACAAAACCCGGTACAGTAGTAAGAAGGAATAGCCTCTACCCACTTGGTAAAATATTTCGGTGGCCATGATTATGAAATTATGGTCGTATGTGGACGAGGGAGAGAATTTCCCTATCAAATTGAGGCCCTGCATAGAAAAAGGCCATGGAGTAGTGATTGGTTGTAGAGCTTGTGCCGGCATGTGGATCTCATGGGAGAGTTCTTGGCAACTTATGACACCTTCGTACAAACTCTACAATGGCATCATGTTCTAGAGTATGCCAGAAAATAGCCCATCCGATGTATTTTACGAGTGGTGGCATGGCCACCGAAGTGGCCCTCCACACATTCCACTATGAGATTCATAGAGAATCTTCTTGGATTATTCTGTGTCGACCACATCTTAGAAGCATTCCATCGAATGATTTTCGATAGAGCACTTGATCTATAATGACGTATCTGGCTACGATAATGCGTAAACCGCCTTCTTTGTTGTGGTGTAGCACCTTCTGGATACGTATGATCCATGATATAATTAATAATATCAACAAAACCAAGGACACTCAGAGATGGGAGGTCTGGTTTCAATGTAGTATATGCATTCATCAGGAAAGTCCAGATCTACTAGATTACCTCCGTCTAGTGCATTATTCAGCTAACCAATCCGCGATGATTTGTCCTTTTAACGGACTTTTGATTTAAAAATGTTAGTTCCAACTCCCCCATTAAGGTTATAAAGCGTCCAACCTTTTTAGACAAAGGACCCTTGCATGAGGAAAGTTTGTAAAATGCTCTGTCTTTACAATGACCTTTGTTTCTTGATTTAGGCATGTAATGTCTTAAGTGTTTGGTTGCAAAGTCTATTGAGAGGCATTCTTGTTCTGCTTGTGTATAAACGTGTTTCATAGTCGAGCAAACGTTCAGCTAGTGAAATAGATTGCATGTTCTCTCTTGTCATCGTCTTCTTGAGCCAACATAAAGGCTAGCGAGACATTAGTAGCTCGCGAATATAAAATTAACGGGCGGTCTGGCTTAGGTGGCCTTAGCGTAGGTGGTGATAACAAGAAACGCTTAACTGCATTGAAATCTTCATCTGCAATCTTCAGTCCAATCAATACTATAATATTTCTTGAGTAGATTGTTGATTGGATGAATGGCGAAGCTTAAATTCTGGGATGATTCTTCGGATTGCACCAAGCTTTCCTAGAAAAGGACCTGATTCGATATTCATCCGAAGGTGGAACCATTTCAATAACAGCCCTAATTTTTGATTGGGTCAACATCGATACCGCGTGACGATACAATGTAAACTAGGAGCTTCCCTCCTGTTACACCCAAGACAACATTTTTCTAGATTTAGGGTGACTCTGTATTCTATCAAATGTGAAAGAATGATGCAAAGCACTTACCGGATGGTCACTTACGACTTCTTGGCCTTAGCCAACAAGGTCATCTACATAGGATTCCACAAATTTTTATGAATAAGGTCATGAAATATATACGTCATAGCCTGCTGGTATGTAGCGCCAGCATTCTTGAGACCGAATGGCATAACAGCTTAGCAATAGGTTTCCCAAGGAGTTATAAATGTGGTTTTGGCTTGATCCTATTCGGATATTCTGATTTGATTGTATCCCAAGAATCCATCCATGAGGAGACAAAATCTCAAATCTAGTTGTTGCGTCAACAATGACGTCTATGGATGGTAAACGGAAAGTCATCCCTTAGGACACGCCTTGTTAATGTCTCGAAAGTCTATGCAGATGTGTATCTTCCCATTCTTTTTTAGAATGGGAACGATATTAGATACCCACTGAGAGTAATTGACTGGCTTGATGAATCCTACTTGGAGGAGATTTCCATTACCATCCTCTTTCAACCATGAGATCTACCTTAGGTTTCATTGGTCTCGATTTTTGTTTAATTGGCTTTGCAACTGATTTAGTGACGAGCTTATGTACTGTAATGTGTTGGTGCAACCCTTGTCATTTCCTTATAATTAAATGCAAATGTCTTCCAAATGTTATTTGAAGATTTGAGTGTGTATTTCTACTTCCGATGGAGTTAACGAGGATCCTAACTTCAATATCCTTGGTTCATCCTCTGTTTCAATGTTAATATCGATTGTTTCTTCTATTAGAGAAGCGTTTACCATCTTCAAAACTCAGGCGGGGCTGGAGGTAGTTTCAGATTATCTCCATTCTCGACTGTGTATATGCTAAGTTCATTTTTGTGGGGGAAGATCTTTCATGGGATTTCCAAAGTAGGAAGATGAATGTGAGATTAAGGATAAAATCTACTGGGTAATGGGTGAGATGTAATGCTGCATAGGCATTCAAGTAATTCAGAGTGGTTGTATCACTATCAATGTGGTCTAGGATAGTAGATTTTGTTTTCATTTCTATTTGTTAAAAGAGGATTTGACATTTTTATTACTAATGGTTTGGTACGAAGGGATACCATTAAACTGGTATCTTCCAACTCGCTGTTTGGAGTGGAAGCATGATGCTAGAGGTCACTATTGAATCCGGCGAGAAGATTTTGCTCTTACAGGATTGCTTCAATTGATATGAAGTCAAACTCCTTGCTTAAATTCAATACAGCTATTTTGTAGAGCTGTAAGTTTCTCGGCTCTGGTTTCATACATCTCAGAGACTTGGTTTTCTACCAATTGTGAATCTCCTAACACCATGATATTATTAACACTGATCCTCTTAGCTAGGATGAGGCCCAAGGAGGAGGGCTTCGTACTCAGTGCTGTTGTTTTGTACATTCAAAATTTAGTTTAAAGGCAAATGGTAGGACTTTTCCCCTTGGGAGAAGTAAAGATTATACCTACCCCAACTCCGTAACGATAATCTAGCTCCATCGAAATGGAGAGTCCAATACTTAGCTGGGAATATGGGTGTTGGGATATTTTACATGGAGGATTATATCATTGAGAGGTAAATTTGAGCGCCCCATTTTGCTTGAGCAGAAGCCCAACTATTTATAAGCATTTACATTTACCCAAAGGTAAAAAACCAAATTGATCTCTTAAACCATAAACAAAGCCAAAACACTATTCCAGGGAACCAGAATCATTAATGCAAGCCAAAGGTGTTGAAAAAAGTTGGCTAAATGTTGAAATTTATGAGATTTGCATTAAAAAGAACATTCTGGAAAACGCGTGAAGGAATCTACATATTTTTCCTCACATACGTGAAGGGAAAAGTGACAAGTGAGCGTGGGACTCTACAAGTAACTCTTCCTCGCACCCGACCTCTCGAGGTCGTGATGAGATAGCCAGATGGGGATGGAATGTGTGGAAAATGACCTAGGATAGTTTCATGTATATCTCCAGATAGGGTCATAGGGTGGATGATGTGTATGGTGGACTCTATGGGTGATTATCTAGCCTAGTCCATAATTTCCTAGCTTTATTATCTGTTATGTCTAACAAGGATAACTGTTCGATGATGATAGGTGGAAGTGGAGTAGATCTGAATACTAATATGTGTAGGCCAACATTTATGTCTGATTCACCTATGGATTCGTTAGGGTGTGGGATTTGTGGGTCACAACCGTAGATTCGCATTTGTTGTGGTTTTGCTATGGTCATGTGTGGACTCAGTCTCTAATCCCTAGTATCTAATAGTCATATGTTTTCTCAGCCTCTATATTCAGAATTAATAGTTGTGTGATCTTTTCAGAGTATCTCACAGGTGTTCGTGCAACCTGAATTCTTAAGCTGGTATCTATATCTGTGAGAGTGTCTCCTACATCTAGTTGTGGGACCAAAGGATCACAACTGAATGTTTGCTCTCTTTCAAGCCCTTCCATAGCCATGCGGATATATATCTAGGGTAATCTGTAGTTTGGTTGATTTGACCAAACGTGTGTGCTTTTTCGTCTTCTATGTTTAACCTATTTAACTGGAGGTTGATCTGTTGTAAATTTTCCGTTGTTCGGAAGACTTGGATCCTAAGATTCTAATCTATATCAGTTATTGCTGTGATGAGATTGGGTTGGGGCATGATTGGCTCGAATACGTATTCTCTGGGCTCTCTAGGTCCCGTGATTGTCATACAAAAGCAACAATGTAAATCCAATTACAGTAAAGTAAAATTAACTATGTGAAGTGTATTTATAGCATATATAACTTCACTATTTTTGTATTTCTCTGATGAATTTATATGAATGAAATTGAAGGAGCAACTATTTTTAATATATCTAGAAATTGACAACTAATCTAATAACGAATTTAAAAAAAACAAAGAAACCGAGTATAGCTACTTGCATGTGCAGTTGTGAATCTATTGTAAATAATAAAATAACTAATCTAATATATTTGAAAGACTCTCGATCCTACCTCAGAAGTGAGGAATGAATCATAGTTTCTCAGAAACTATCAATCCCCACAACTTCCCTGGTAATATCGAAAGTAATATTGACTAAAATAAAGTAATTTGCTACTCTATTTGATATGCTTCTAACTAGAACTTTGAAAGCTAGAACCTGGATTTTGCAAAACAATGGCGAATCCGATTGTGTGTGTGGTTTTGTCCCCTCAGTGTGATCTCCTCGTTCCTTCGTGCTCACGTGGATCCCGAAAAGCGTGTAATACTTGCATCAACAAAAGTATATTTTGGAATAAAGGCAGTTTAGGATACAGACTGAATATAATGCTAGTAGGAGATGCATAGCACAAGAGTACAGAGCTTGGCTTATGCAATTCCTAGCAGGATTTATTGCGAGTCATGCAACATAAAACGTCTAGAAACCTGAAACTATCCTGTTTGAAGAGTAAAACCTACAACTTTAATGGCTTCCTACTGAGAATTTAATTGTTCTACTTTAATGGACTGCATGAAGTAATGACAGCACTTGCACAAGATGGATATGTGGCTTTTCTAATAGCAAAATAACATTTAACTAAGCATGCAATGAACTAAGCTATGAATCCTAAGCAAAATAAAAGAATGAACTACTGAAATGAGAAATTGAGATGTAAATTTGAGGGGCCATATTTTTTAGCACAAGCCAACTATTTATAACATTTGCATTTACCCAAAGGTAAAAACCAAATAGATCTCTTAAACCATAAACAAAGCCAAAACACTATTCCAGAGAACCAGAATCATTAATGCAAGCCAAAGGTGGTGAAAAAATATGGTAAACATTGAAATTTACGTGAGTCGCGTTAAAAATAACATTCTAGAAAATGCATGAAGGACCGTCGCCCTGAGCAGGGCAGCAGTTACAGGACCGTCGCCCTTCTTGGGTGGCGATCATGAGACTGCTGCCTAGGTAGGGTGGTGATTTCATCACTGAAGAATAAAACACAAAGAAAAGAGGGGAAAAGAGAACAACAAAGCATGCAGGGGCTAAGCGGGGCATGCGGGATGTTAACACATACTTGGGGAGCTTTTCTGGATCGCAAACACCTTGCGAGGAGACCTGTATCATCATTGGGGCACGTGTTACGTTGTTTCGATAGTGTAGTACCTTACAATTTTGGGTACGTACATATTGCCCCCTCAGAGAAGCATTTTAGCCATGAAGAGGCGTAAAACGGTGGGTCCGAGTATGATGGTCATGAAATGGGAAGTTGGAAGTTATATCTGATATGTCCGTGTGTCGAAATGACGCCATCCAAAATTCTGACCACCTGCAAAATGAAAAGAGGAATCAAGTGCAGATAGACAAAATAGATTGGAAAATAAACGCTAAAATAATGGGAAATGAGGACGTACCATTTGTGCGGGGGTAAGAACTTACCTCCGTTGGCACTCCAAACCTGTGAAAAGGGGATTCAAAAAGAGTCAGGTTACTATATAAATGAAAGTGGGCCCATTTTCCTATTCATTTCTGCGTGTTGATTTGGTTGGTTTTGAGCTCTGGGACCCATGATGATGGTTTCTTACGAGAGTAGAGTCAAAACATTCGTGACGAGATAGCGATCATGCCTCCGCAAGCAGATCATTAACCCGCGAGATCACAGGTTAGTTTTTCTCAATTTATCGTTTTTACCCCCCAAAAATTTTAAAATGTTTAAAATCTTTTTCCTGGGGGGGTTATTTTTGAAAATGTTAGGTTCAAAAGGTCTATCTAGGGGGGGCGCCTATTAGGTAGGCTTTGTTTTAGTTAAAATAGTCCCTTTTTTACGTTTTTAGGCTTTTTTAAGGTATAAAACCCACGTTGGTTTTTGGGACACAACCGCCACCGGTCATGTGACCGCTGTTCAGGGTGGCGGTTACAAGACCGCCGCCTTTAACAGTGGAGGTTACGAAACCGCTAAGGCCCTGCTCAGGGCGGCGGTTCCTAACAGAATGCCAAAGGAACACTTGCTTAAAATTGTTTTTGCATTTTTAGCATTTTTATGTGTTTTCATGATTTTTCTAATGTCATTCAGATGCTAACTTGCTCTATTTTGTGTGTTTTTGGGTGTATGCAAGTGAGGGAGGAGTACATTCAATGGAGCCGAGAGAGAGAGAGTGTGTGACTGGCTCCCAACAATATTAGATGCACTTTCTCAGGATGAGCAGGACACTCTTCAGAGTTCTAGTATATTGCGTATATCACGGGTCCCACATGTTGCACCATCTAGTCACATACTTTGTGACTTGTTTTTCATATTGGGATGTTGATCGGAACACTTTCTGATTTCCAGGAGTCAGGGGTGAGTTTACCATCACTTTGGAGGATGTTTTCTGCATCTTGGGGGTCCCGATCATCAGGAGATGGATCACACTTGAGAGAGCAGGGTCACGGGCTCAAATAGCACAGTGGGCCTCATATATGGGAGACACAGTTATCTCCACTGGTTCAAAGAAGGGGGTGAGGGTTTGATCTATTCCTAGCTTTCCTATCCCCTTGATTCGTTAGGCCATTATGGGGATCCTTGCCTCAAGATATATCGGGGACAAGGGATGAGACACACTACTATATTGCTGGTCCCCCCATCATTGCACAGATCGAGGGACATGGCCAGATTTACACCTGAGAAGCCGATATACTTGGGACTACCTACCAAAACTTGTACAAGGTAGTCCAGTTTACAAGGGCAATCTTTGAGCCACTTGACCCTGGTTATGAGCTGGGTATATGAGCGCTTCATCCCCTACGATAGAGGTGTAGAGGTGGCAGATCCCAGAGCTGTGAGGGTAGCTAGATGGACAGACATGTCAGTGCTTAGAGAACCTCACCAGCCAGTTTCTTCCCTGACCAATGATGACATAGAGGCCACACCGTATCAGGCCATGGCAGGTTTATGGGGCAAGGAGGCTCTTACTTTGATCTCCTGCTCCACCACAGGACAACTTGTTGACACAGTAGGGAGAGTGGAGATACACCCCTTTGGCCGAGTTCCTCAGCAGTTTGGCCTTCCTTATATGGGTATGCTTCCCCTGGTAGTGCTAGTATACAGGTTAGTTCGAGAGGCCAGAGGGGGTCCTAGAGGCCAAGGTTGGACAGTTTGTTACCCCTCGGTGTTCCCATTACAGCTAGGCGGGTAGTACGTGCCCGAGGGAGAGCTGGTGCTCCTTAAGCACCCTTACTTCAGATTTCTTCCAGTCCCGCTCATAGCAGTGACGAACCTATTGACATAGACTCTGAGTCTGAGGAGTTCACAGGGGGGGAGATGGAGGAGGAGACTAAGGAGGACAGTGATCCTGAGTGGCATGAAACTCAGGATATCATGCTGGCAGAGAGGGCAGAGTAGAGTGTAGAGAGGGTGACTCTAGTTTCAGAGGAGCCACTCTCTCAGGGCCGTGGTGGGGAGGATGAGTCCGTTGCAGGATGCTACGTCACTCCAGCCACGGGAGGAGTAACTCAGTCAGCGGTGGCATCTCGTGGTAGGGTGCTGACCCTAGAGATCCATCCTGGAGGCCCGAGTGATCCGAGTAAGTTATCTTCCCTTTGCTTGGAGTTAGGATCACTTTAATTGCCATCTCACCTTTTGTTTACACTTGTGTTTATCTCTTGCTTTATTTCTTATTCATTTTCTCCCATTGTTTGTAGAGACCGCTGATGAGTGGCGAGACCTGATTCGCAGGGTATGCACCGATACTCTGATGATCCCTATGGAGAGGACCCGTGCAGAGCTGTCTGTGGATGTAGGGGAGCCCTCAGCAGCTGGAAAACATACCGATGTCTTTTCCCCCATATGGCATGTGGCCATGATGGTATCTATGCTCCGTACTGAGCTGGCAGGGTATAGGACAACAGAGCACCTGATGAGGAGTCATTCTCATGGCGAGACCCACAGCTGTCCCTCGGGATCGTGAGCCCCTTCGTGCACTCAAGAGCACCGGCGTAGCTAGAGTCCTAGGCTTGGGTGTGCACCCTCAGAGGGATCTCATAGGGGTTGAGAAGCCACTTGGTTCTCTTAGATTTTTGTATGATGTTTTTGTATTTCCCGGGCTCTTTGAGCATTTTGACCATGCTTAGTGCATGATGGCATTGTATAGGAATTTTGACCATTTATATATATATTCTTTTTGGATCACACTCTTGGCATCTATGACCTTTCTTCCATTTCCATTTCCACATGTAAACTATGATGTTATGCTTATATGCTTTTTAGAATGTATGCAATGGAGAACAAATGATACAAGTGTTTACTTTCTTTCTGTATTTCATGGTGCTGATATATGATAAAGTAGATGCAATGTGATTTTGAATTTTTAGTTTCTTTAAGCAATTTTGATACCTCATATCTGTTTTGGCAAAGTTGTGAAGATAAGAAGGTATGATGAGTAGATAAACTTACCCCACTCCTAACTCCACGCCACTAGTAAGATGCGAGGGCTCATCACCGAGAGCTAGAAAGGGCACAAGTTATGAAATGTGTTGAAATGATAGTGATGAAAGATAGACAAAGCTTTGGTGGAACCAAATTAGGATGCTACAAGCCTAATCTACTCAAGTGACGCCATAGTTTGGGATGCAACTTGATTTGCGATTTATCTAGACTTAGATCCGTAGATGGCCACATGGTAGACAAAATCTAGTTTTTAGGATTTTTAACTCTCTTGGAATTTTGGACATCTGATTCATTTGTTTTTGACTCAAGACTTCAAGATTTGAATTGTTTGTTTATGACCTTTAACGTTTGTTTGTCAAGAGGACCCCTTACACCTTGCCCCATGCTACTAGTAAGAAGCGTGGGTTTATCACCATGGGCAAGGCATAGGCGAGTAAGGGAATTTACATCCTTTCCCAACTCTACGTCACTAGTAAGAGATGCAAGCTCATCGCCAAAGGTTGGTGGGGCAAGGAAATGTGTAAATTTAAAATTTTCTGTTTGATCTATATTCGACTCGTTTACTTGAGCAAATTGTCAGTAGGATCTTACTTCCAAAGAGATATAAATACGGGATAGATGTGACATGATGAAGCTTCTAGAACAGACCATAGACAAGACATCCATCCTAAGAAGAAACCAAAAGTGAGAACAAGTATGTAGACCTTGGTATGGTTACCGTTAAGACTTTGTCATATCTAGCTTTATTTGATGAAATGATTCCAAAATAGTTGATGATATCATGGAAATGGAGAAGTATGATTAGAGTGTTTATGCCAATACCATCAGAAGTTTGTAATGAATTGCTTTGAGAATAAATTCCTTAATCACAAAATTGTACAAAACAAGTGACAAAATGATCCTAACTATATAAGATGCAATGTAGATATAATTATACAAGTAGAGCTGGTTTCTTATGCATAGAATCGTTTAAGGTGTAGGGAATTGACCGTTTCACCAAATTCTTCACCTTCTAGTGTGCATAAGACATATGCACCATTTCCATAGTCCTTCATGACTTGGTATGGGCCCAACCATTTGGGTCGGAACTTCCTTCCTTCGCTGGTCTTTTTATCGATCCAGTTGTCTAGCCTTAGAAACTAGATCACCTTCATATATGTCTCATTCATAGACCTTCTTGTTATACTGCCAGCACATCCAGTCAGCATAGACTATGTGCCACTGTTCAACATCTAACCTGGCTTCATCTAGGATTTCTAGTTGGGAGAGATGTGCTTCTCTATAAGCATCTTCGTCCAGGATCCCTTGTAATGAGATATGGAAACTGGGTATTTCAACCTCAAGCGGGAGAACTGCTTCTTCCCCGAATACTAGCGAGAAAGGAGTCACTCCTGTTAGTGTTCTTATTGAGGTTCGGTGGGCCCATAAGGCTGGATAAAACTTCAAATGCCAATCTCATTTGTTTTCTTTCACCGTTTTAAGAAGAATGGATTTTAATGTTTTGTTTGTTGCTTCAGCTTGTCCATTGGCTTGGGGGTAATACAAGGAGGCCGTGCGATGGCTTATTTTAAATTTATTACACAATTCAAAAACTTCGTCATTCTTAAAAGAAGTCCCATTATCTGAGATAATGATTTGCAGGACACCGTATCTACAAATGATTTGGTTCAAAATGAACTTGGCGATTACAAAACCCGGTACAGTAGTAAGAGGCATAGCCTCTACCCACTTGGTAAAATATTCGGTGGCCATGATTATGAAATTATGGTCGTATGTGGACGAGGGAGAGAATTTCCCTATCAAATTGAGGCCCCACGCATAGAAAAAGGCCATGGAGTAGTGATTGGTTGTAGAGCTTGTGCCGGCATGTGGATCTCATGGGAGAGTTCTTGGCACTTATGACACCTTCGTACAAACTCTACTGCATCATGTTCTAGAGTAGGCCAGAAATAGCCCATCCGATGTATTTTACGAGTGGTGGCATGGCCACCGAAGTGGCCTCCACACATTCCACTATGAGATTCATAGAGAATCTTCTTGGATTATTCTGTGTCGACACATCTTAGAAGCATTCCATCGAATGATTTTCAATAGAGCACTTGATCTATAATGACGTATCTGGCTACGATAATGCGTAACCCGCCTTCTTTGTTGTGGTGTAGCACCTTCTAGATACGTATGATCCATGATATAATTAATAATATCAGCAAACCAAGGACACTCAGAGATGGGAGGTCTGGTTTCGATGTAGTATATGCATTCATCAGGAAAGTCCAGATCTACTAGATTGCCTCCGTCTAGTGCATTATCAGCTAACCAATCCGCGATGATTTGTCCTTTAACGGACTTTTGATTTAAAAATGTTAATTCCAACTCCCCCATTAAGGTTATAAAGCGTCCAACCTTTTTAGACAAGGACCCTTGCATGAGGAAAGTTTGTAAATGCTCTGTCTTTACAATGACCTTTGTTTCTTGATTTAGCATGTAATGTCTTAAGTGTTTGGTTGCACAAGACTATTGCAGAGGCATTCTTGTTCTGCTTGTGTATAACGTGTTTCATAGTCGAGCAACGTTCGGCTAATGAAATATATTGCACGTTCTCTCTTGTCAGCATCTTCCTTGAGCCAGCATACAGGCTAGCGAGACATTGGTAGCTCACGAATATAAAATTAACGGGCGGTCTGGCCTAGGTGGCCTTAGTGTAGGTGGTGATAACAAGAAATGCTTAATTGCATTGAAATATTCATTGCAATTTTCGGTGCAATCAATACTATAATCTTTCTTGAGTAGATTATTGATTGGATGAATGGTGAAGCTTAAATCTGGGATGAGTCTCCGGATTGCACCAAGCTTTCCTAGAAAAGACCTGATTCCAAATTCATCCAAAGTTGGGACCATTTCTATAACAGCCCTAATTTTGGTTCGGTCAACATCGATCCCGCGTGATGATACAATGTAACCTAGGAGCTTCCCTCCTGTTACACCAAAGACACATTTTTCGTG
Organism: Taxus chinensis; assembly: GCA_019776745.2. Lineage (NCBI taxonomy): Eukaryota > Viridiplantae > Streptophyta > Pinopsida > Cupressales > Taxaceae > Taxus > Taxus chinensis. Next base: position 629,132,383 of record CM034154.1, on the reverse strand, counting down.
ATTTAGGGTGACTCCGTATTCTATTAGACATGAAAGAATGACGTGAAGCACTTCCGGATTGTCACTACACTTCTTGGCCTTGGATAGGTCATCTACGTATGATTCCACAATTTTATGAATAAGGTCATGAAATATATACGTCATAGCCCGCTGGTATGTAACGCCAGCGTTCTTGAGACCGAATGGCATAACAACATAGCAATAGGTTCCCCAAGGAGTTATAAATGTGGTTTTGGCTTGATCCTGTTTAGATATTCTGATTTGATTGTATCCCGAGAATCCATCCATGAGAGACAAAAACTCAAATCCAGTTGTTGCGTCAACAATGACGTCTATGGATGGTAACGGGAAGTCATCCTTAGGACACGCCTTGTTAATGTCTCAGAAGTCTATGCAGATGCGTATCTTCCCATTCTTTTTGAGAATGGAAACGATATTAGATACCCACAGAGAGTAATCGACTGGCTTGATGAATCCTACTTGGGGGAATTTCATTACCTCCTCTTTCACCATGAGAGCTACCTTAGGTTTCATTGGTCTCGATTTTTGTTTAATCAGCTTTGCATCTGATTTAGTGACGAGGTTATGTACCGCAATGTGTGGTGCAACCCCTGTCATTTCCTTATAATTAAATGCAAAAGCCTTCCAATGTTCTTTGAGGATTTGAGTGTGTATTTCTACTTCCGATGGAGTTAACGAGGATCCTAACTTCAATATTCTTGGTTCATCCTCTATTCCGATGTTAATATCGATTGTTTCTTTGATTAGAGAAGCGTTACCTTCTTCAAACTCAGGTGGGGCTAGAGGTAGTTTCAGATCGTCTCCATTCTCGACTGTGTATATGCTAAGTTCCTTTTGTGGAGGAAGCTCTGTCATGGGATTTTTGAAGTAGGAAGGTGAATGCAGGATTAAGGATAAATCTATTAGGTGATGGGTGAGATGTAAAGCTGCATATGCATTCAAGTAATTTAGAGTGGTTGTATCACTATCAATGTGGTCTAGGATAGTAGATTTGTTTTCATTTCTATTTGTTAAAAGAGGATTTGACATTTTTTTTTACTAATGGTTCGGTACGAAGGGATACCATGAAACGGGTATCTTCCAACTCACTGTTTTGAGTGAAGCGTGACACCGAGGTCGCTATTGAATCGGCGAGAAGATTTTTCTCTCACGGGATTGCTTCAATTGATATGAAGTCAAACTCCTTGCTTAAATTCAATACAGCTATTTTGTAGCGATGTAAGTTCTCGGCTCTTGTTTCTTACATCTCAGAGACTTGGTTTGCTACCAATTGTGAATCTTCTAACACCCTGATATTATTAACACTGATCCTCTTAGCTAGGATGAGGCCAAGGAGGAGGGCTTCGTACTCAGCGCCATTGTTTATACATTCAAATTTTAGTTTAAAGGAAAATGGTAGGACTTTTCCCGCAGGAGAAGTAAATATTATACCTTCCCTAGCTCCGTAACGACATCTAGCTCCATCGAAATGGAGAGTCCAATACTTAGCTGGGAATATGGGTGTTGGGATATTTGTTGTGTTAACATCTTCTACCTCTACCATGCAGAGATCCACTGCTGGAAGAGAACCAACACCTAGGGTGATAACATGCCTACAGAATTAAATGGTAGGAACATTGGTAGATCCTGTTCTAGCAATTCAACAATTTTTGCAGTAGTTCCTAATGATACTATTTATACAATCTTAACCTCATCTTTGAGGGCTGGGATTGTCTTGGCTAGGCTCATAGTCTCAAGATCTGTCATAGGTACCAAATTTTCTTCCGGTTTCATGTCGAAAGGTTTATTAAGTTGGTTTGTTGGGAGTTCAAACTCTTAGTGAATGCCTGGTCCTTTCTTTAGGTCAGCCAGATGTACATCGAATGGTTTTGGATCACCTTTAGCTATGAATACCTTTCCTAAATGCAAGAATCTTACTTCTTGAAATAACGTAGAAGGGATTGCCTTCATACGGTGTATCCATGGTCGGCCGAGGATCATATTATAGTTAGTTTCCCGATCTATAATATAAAACTTAGTTAGCATTGTTTTGGGTCCTAAGGTGACCGGTAGTATTATAGTTCCAATCGAGGTGGCTTTAAGGATATCATAGCCTCTTCACGTATTTCGAGTTGTGGAACAATTCATTTCTCCATACCCTAGCTTTTGAAGGAAAGAGAAGGGGACTATGTTAATTGTTGCCCCATCGTCAACCATCATGCACTTCACATAATTGTTATAAACCCATACTTGCAAATATAAGGCTGGATCACCTCGATGTGCAATCTCAACGTCTGTTGGCATTTTTTTTATTTCAAATATAAATTCAGTATCCCTATCCGGCTGCCCCGGAGGGTGGATATCAAAGTCTATATGGTTTACCTATGTTTCAGGAGGTGCAGTGATGTTAATTAGATGGCCTAAACCTAATGCCTCTAAAAGAGCAGCCCTGTGGGCAGGAGAATTCTTTAGTAAGTCCAAAAAAGAAATGTGCGAGAAGGTTTTTGTTAGATCACTAATTAAATCGTAGGCACCCACGGGTTTTACTAATATTTGTTGGATGTTATCTATCTCTGGTAGGTAACTTGGACTTGGCTGAGAGGAATACTCTCCTATCCTTATTACAGCTTCCATGGGTAGTTTGGCATCTAACTCCACTAAACCGACTATCTTGGGTCGCGGCTAACTTCCTAATTGTGGCGCAACTAAAGGATTTAGTGAAGTCGAGGCTTTATGATCGTGGTTTCCTATCATTACACCCTTGTTTGTCCCATTTGAATTTAACTTGTTGTTGTTGTGATTTGGGAGCAGATCATTGAAGATCTTAAGGGGTGCATTTTGAGGGGAAACTACCCCCGTAAAAGTATTTGGCACCGGTGACGTACGATCTGCCAAGAACATATCTATGAAAAGTTGTCTTTGTTCCTTTGGCAAACGTTGCATGAATTTATTGCAGAAACGGCATGTTCTAGTGTCATGGCCTCAGATTTTGTGAAAACCACAATATGTGTTAGGATTGTAATTCCTAATCTGCTAGTTTGGTGTATATTGTGGCCCAAAACTCTGATCAAACTGTTGCCTATTAGGATTAAAGTTTTGCATTTGTTGTTTTTGGTTTTGTTTCTGGTTTTAATATCCAGTTGAGTTTTGGCTTGGACCCTATGTAGGGTTTCACCATTGTTATTGTTTTTGTTGTTGATGATTGAAATCCACTGCATTGATCATTGGGGTAAAGTTGTTATTTCATTGGTTGTTTACTAGTGGTGGAGTATTCACAACATTTACCCTTTTGGCCTGATCAGTTACTCCATCTGTTGTCACTCTGTGATTTTTATTAAGGATTTTAGTTCCTTGATTGGTATTTGTAGTGGTAGGATAAGCCATACTATTCTAGTTGGAGGTTATTAACCTCCTGTTTGTTCCATATGTATTACGACTGCTATCTATTGCCACTTGATCTATTCGGAGAGTTCTCTCAAGTACTTCATTGTAAGTCCTTAGTGGGAACTTCTGGACTTCTTCCTTCACTTCTCTGCTAAGAGAATGAAGGAATAAATCACATAATTCCATTTGGTCCATATTTGGAGCATTAGCTAAAGAATAAAGAACTGTAATCCACCTCTGGATGAAATGAGCAACAGATTCATTGTGTTCCTTCTTAATGTGCAAGAATTCCCTGATTCCTATTCTTAATAGTTTTTTCATGTCAAATGCCTTGATGAACTTTGAAATGAGTTATTTAAATGAATGGATGGAAGCCTCAGGAATTCTATAATACCAATCGAGAGCTATACCTTCCAAAGTTTTGGGGAATATTTTAGCAACAACCCCATCCCAAGGGAGTAGTTCTCGAATAGTTGTGGCATAAGCCTTGATATGTGCATTCGGATCTCCCTCACCTTTGTATTTGGGAAAATCAGGAAGAGGTCTTGGAAGCATAATGCTTCTTATGGTGAAGTCTAAAGGTTCTTTCAAATATTCTTAATAAGTCCCTATTGTATAGGTTTTAACCATTGATGGTGCCTGCTGAGAGGGTGGCGGTGGAATGGGTTGTTGGTATGGTGTAGCGTATGCATTGGCATGGGCATAAGGAAGCCCCAGTGTTTGAGAAAACATGCTGGGAGAGGAGAACATGTCCCCTTGTGGTGATTTGGAGTACATGTTTAAGTATAAAGAGGTATTGTCTAGGAATGGATTATTTTGTGCTAGACCGGGAGGTATCGGAACGGTGTTAGAAATGGCGATTTTTGTTGGCATTTGTTGTGAATAGTGCAGAGTCATGCCCAACGTGCCTATTCTAGTGAGGAGGTATACTTGGCTAGGATGGCGTGGAGGATTAGAATTTCCTACCTATATGAATTGAGAATGGTGATTTTCCTGAGCAAGTTCCAACCCCCCTAGCTTTTTCTACTAGAGTTGAAATGACCTCATTTGGTGAAGTCATGATATTTTGCCTTAGTAGCATTTTTTGTATATCCTGATGTTGTATAAGCATGTGATATCCCTACTATGAATTAATCGCCGCTTGCCCTGCCAAGTTTACCCGATGGCATTTCCTATATGTAGTGGCATGGAAGTATTTTCTTGAGAAGAGACATCGGGTTGTAACTCCCTATGGGTGGGTACAAACTCCGAGAGCGTTGTTCATTCCTGGCATAACGTACCAAATTTTCATCATCTAAAACCAGGTATGGGTCAGATTGTCTACTAATTTGTGGTCTAAGCAGTACTTGAGGAGACGAACTAGATTCTCCTGTGAACGTCATATTGTTCAAGCCTGAAGGCTCTATTTGTTGTGTTTGAGCGAGCTGATCCAACTCCTCTATTTGGAAAGATGAGCCATATCTTATCCTTGGAGATGGAGTTTGTGTTGATAATTGTTATTTGAATAGTTATCACCCCATACTGAGAGCGAGGGGTGATTATTGTTTATTTAGTTGAGCGTAGTATGCTTCAAGACCTAGGAGAGGTCTACCATATGCATTGAATCCTGACATATTCGGGGGGTATATGAATACCCACAGAATAATGGGTAAGGGCGAAGGTGGAAGGAAGAAGTGAAAATAAAAGGAAAGAATTGTTTAGTTCACGTCGTGTTCACCAATTTTGTACAATGGAAAACTGACAAGCGAGTGTGGGAATCTACAAGTAACTCTTCCTCGCACCCGACGCATCTTGAGGTCGTAGTGGAAACCGAGAAAGCCGATGGGGATGGAATACGTGGAAAATGACCTGGGATAGTTTCGTGTATATCTCCAGATAGGGTCATAGGGTGGATGATGGGTATACTGGACTCTATGGGTGATTATTTGGCCTAGTCTAGAATTCCCTAGCTTTATTAGCTATTATGTCTAATAAGGATAATTGTTCGATGATGATAGGTGGAAGTTGAGTAGATCTGAATACTAATATGTGTAGGCTAGCATCTATGTTTGACTCACCTATGGATTTATTGGGCTGTGGAATTTCTTGGTCACAACTGTAGATTTGCGTTTGTTGTTGTCCTGCTATGGTCATGTGCGGACTCAGTCCCTAATCCCTAGTATCCAATAGTCATATGTTTTCTCAGCCTTTATATTCAAAATTAACAGTTGTGAGATATTTTCAGAGAATCTCACAAGCATTCGTGTAACCTGAATTCTTAAGCTGGTATCTATATCTATGAGAGTGTCTCCTGCATCTGGCTGTGGGACCAAAGGATCACAACCGAACATTTTCTCTCTTTCAAGCCCTTCCACAGTCATGCGGATATATATCTAGGGTAATCTGTAGTTTGGTTGATTTGACCAAAAACGTGTGCGCTTGGTCGTCTTCTATGTTTAACCCGCTTAACTGGAGGCTGATTTGTTGTAAATTTGTCATTGTTCGAAAGACTTGGATCCTAAGATTCTAATCTATATTAGTTATTGTTGTGACGAGATTGGGTTGAGGCACGATTGGCTCGAATACGTATTCTCTGGGATCTCTAGCTACCGTGATTGTCATACAAAAGCAACAATGTAAATCCAATTGCAGCAAAGTAAAATTAACTATGTGAAGTGTATTTATAGATATCACTTCTCTATTTTTGTATTTCTCTGATGAATTTATACGAATGAAATTGAAGGAGCAACTATTTTTAATATATCTAGAAATTGACAACTAATCTAATAACGAATTTAAAACAAACAAATCAACCAAGTATGGCTACTTTCCTATGCAGTTGTGAATCTATTGTAAATAATGAAATAACTAATCTAATCTATTTGAAAGACTCTCGATCCTACCTCAGAAGTGAGGAATGAATCATAGTTTCCCAGAAACTATCAATCCCCACAGCTTCCCTGGCAATATCGAAAGTAAAATTGACTGAAATAAAGTGATTGGCTACTCTATTTGATATGCTTCTAACTAGAACTTTGAAAACTAGAACCTGGATTTTGGAGAATAGTGGCATATCCAATGGTGTGTGTGGCTTTTTCCCCTCAGTGTGATCTCCTCGTTCCTTCATGCTCACGTGGATCCAGAAAATCATGTAATGCTAGCATCAATAGAAGTAGATTTTGGAATAAAGGTAGTTTAGGATACAGATTGAATACAATGCGAGTAGGAGGGGGATAGCGCAAGAGTACAGAGCTTGGCTTATGCAATTCCTAGCAGGATTTATTTTGATTCATATAACATAAAACATCCAGAACCTAAAACTATCCTGTTTGACGAGTAAACCTGAAACTTTAATGGCTTCCTACTGAGAATTAAATTTTTCTACTTTAATGGACTGCATGAAGTAATGACAGCACTTGCACAAGATGGATATGTGGCTTTCTAATAGCAAAATAACATTTAACTAAGCATGCAATGAACTAAGCCATGAATCCTAAGCAAAATAAAAGACTGAACTATTGAAATGAGAAATTGAGAGGTAAATTTGAGGGGCCATTTGCTTAAGCACAAGCCAACTATTTATAGCATTTGCATTTACCCAAAGGTAAAAACCAAATTGATCTCTTAAACCATAAACAAAATCCAAAACACTATTCTAGGGAACCAAAATCATTAATGCAAGCCAAAGGTGGTGAAAAAATCTGGTAAACATTGAAATTTATGTGAGTCACGTTAAAAAGAACATTCTGGAAAACGCGTGAAGGACCTCCGCCCTTCCTGGGAGCCAGTCATGAGACCACCACCTAGGCAGGGCGGTGGTTTCATCGCTGAAGAATAAAACACAAAGAAAAGAGGTGAAAAGAGACAAAAAGAACGCAAGGGCTAAGCGGGGCATGCGGGATGTTAACACATACTTGGGGAGATTTTCTGGATATCGAACACCTTGCAAGGAGACCTGTATCATCATTGGGGCACGTGTTACGTTGTTCTGACAGTGCAGTACCTTACAATTTTTGGTACATACATGTTGCCCCTTCGGAGAAGCGTTTTAGCCATGAAGAGGCGTAAAACGGTGGGTCAGAGTATGGCAGTCCTGAAATGGAAAGTTGGAAGTTATACCTGATACGTCCGTGTGTCGAAATGACACCATCCAAAATTCCCAGCCACCTGCAAAATGAAAAGAGGAATCAAGTGCAGATAGACAAAATAGATTGGAAAATAAATGCTAAAATAATGGGAAATGTGGACGTACCATTTGTGCGGGGGTAAGAACTTACCTCCGTTGGTGCTCCAAACCTATGAAAAGGGGATTCAAAATGAGTCAGGTTGCTATATATATGAAAGTGGGCCCATTTTCCTATTCATTTGTGTGTGTTGATTTGGTTGGTTTTGAGCTCTGGGACCCACGGTGATAGTTTCTTACGAGAGTAGATTCAAAATGTTCGTGACAAGATAGCGATCATGCCTCCGCTAGCAGATCATCGACCCGCGAGATCACAAGTCAGTTTTTCTCAATTAATCATTTTTACCCCCAAAATTTTAAAATGTTAAAATCTTTGTCGTGGGGGGGTTATTTTTGAAAATGTTAGGTTCAAAAGGTCTATTTAGGGGGGAGCCTACTGGGTAGGCTTTGTTTTAGTTAAAATAGTCCCTTTTTTTGCATTTTTAGGCTTTTTTAAGGTATAAAACCCACGTGGGTTTTCGGGACACGACCGCTGCCCTATTCAGGGTGGCGGTTACAAGAGGTCAAGTGCCCAGTTTAGGTTGGGATATTTTGTGATCAATTTTTAGTACGTACTTGTAGACAGTGTAGTACCTTACAGTTGTGATTCTCCTGTAAACGGACTACCCTGTACAAGTCGTGGTAGGTAGTCCCAAGTATATCAGCTCCCTAGGCGTAAATCTAACCATGTCCCTTGATCTGTGTAATGATGGGGGACCAACAATATAGTAGTGTGTCTCCTCCCTTGTCCCCGATCAATCTTGAGGCAAGGATCCCCATAATGGCCTAACGAATCAAGGGGATAGGAAAGCTAGGAATAGATCGAAACCCTCACCCCCTTCTTTGAACCAGTGGAGATAACTGTGTCTCCCATATATGAGGCCACTGTGCTATCTGAGCCCGCGACCCTTGCTATCTCAAGTGTGATCCATCTCCCGATGATCGGGACCCCCCAAGATGTGGTAAACATCCTCCAAAGTGATGGTCCACTCACCCCTGACTCCTGGAAATCGGAAAGTGTTTCGATCAACATCCCAATATGAAAACAAGTCACAAAGTATGTGACTAGAAGGTGCAACATGTGGGACCCATGATATACACAATAGTATACCAGCCCCCTCTAAAGAGTGTCCTGCTCATCCTAAGAAAGTGCATCTAATACTGCTGGGAGCCAGTCACACTCTCTCTCTCTACTCCATCGAATGTACTCCTCCCCTCGACCTGCATACACCCAAAAACACACAAAACAGAGCAAGTTAGCATCCGAATGACATTAGAAAAATCATGAAAACACATAAAAATGCTAAAAATGCAAAAACAATTTTAAGCAAGTGTTCCTTTGGCATTCTGTTAGGAACCTCTGCCCTGAGCAAGGTGGCAGTTTCCTAACCAATGCCTTAAATGTGGTGGTTGTGTCCCTGAAAACCCATGCGGGATTTATACCTTAAAAATCCTAAAAATGCAAAAAACGGACTATTTTAACTAAAAAAAAGCCTACCCAGTAGGTGCCCCCCCTAGATAGACCTTTTGAACCTAACATTTTCAAAAATAACCCCCCCACGACAAAGATTTTAACATTTTAAAATTTTGGGGGTAAAAACGATAAATTGAGAAAAACTAACCTGTGATCTCGCGGGTCGATGATCTGCTCGCGGAGGCATGATCGCTATCTCGTCACGAACGTTTTGACTCTACTCTCGTAAGAAACCATCATCATGGGTCCCAGAGCTCAAAACCAACCAAAATCAACATGCACAAATGAATAGGAAAATGGGCCCACTTTCATATATATAGCAACCTGACTCATTTTGAATCCCCTTTTCACAGGTTTGGAGCGCCAACAGAGGTAAGTTCTTACCCCCGCACAAATGGTACATCCTCATGTCCCATTATTTTAGCGTTTACTTTCCAATCTATTTTGTCTATCTGCACTTGATTCCTCTTTTCATTTTGCAGGTGGCAGGAATTTTAGATGGCGTCATTTCGATACACGGACGTATCAGGTATAACTTCCAACTTCCCATTTCGGGACCGCCATACTCGGACCCACCATTTTACGCCTCTTCATGGCTAAAACGCTTCTCCAAGGGGGCAATATGTATGTACCCAAAATTGTAAGGTACTGCACTGTCGGAACAATGTAACACGTGCCCCAATGATGATACAGGTCTCCTCGCAAGGTGTTCAGGATCTGGAAAAGATACCCAAGTATGTGTTAACATACTGCATGCCCCGCTTAGCCCTTGCATGCTTTGTTGTTCTCTTTTCCCCTCTTTTCTTTGTGTTTTATTCTTCAGTGATGAAATCACCGCCCAGGAAGGACGGCGGTCCTATAACTGCCACCCTGCTCAGGGCGGCGGTCCTTCACGCATTTTCCAAAATGTTCTTTTTAACACAACTCACATAATTTTCAATGTTTACCAAGCTTTTTTCATCGCCTTTGGCTTGCATTAATGATTCTAGTTCCCTGGAATAGTGTTTTGGCTTTGTTTATGGTTTAAGAGATCAATTTGGTTTTTACCTTTGGGTAAATGCAAATGCTATAAATAGTTGGCTTGTGCTCAAGCAAATGGCCCCTCAAATTTACCTCTCAATTTCTCATTTCAGTAGTTTAGTCTTTTATTTTTCTTAGGATTCATGGCTAAGTTCATTGCATGCTTATTTAAATGTTATTTTTCTATTAGAAAGCCACATATCCATCTTATGCAAGTGCTGTCATTACTTCATGCAGCCCATTAAAATAGAACAATTTAATTCTCAGTAGGAAGCCATTAAAGTTGCAGGTTTTACTTGTCAAACAGGATAGTTTCAGGTTCTAGATGTTTTATGTTACATGACTCGCAATAAATCCTGCTAGGAATTGCATAAGCCAAGCTCTGTACTCTTGTGCTATCCCTCTCCTACTCACATTGTATTCAGTCTGTATCCTAAGATACCTTTATTCCAAAATCTACTTCTGTTGATGCTAGCATTACACGCTTTTATGGATCCACGTGAGCACAAAGGAACGAGGAGATCACACTGAGGGGACAAAACCACACACACCATTAGATTCACCACTGTTCTGCAAAATACAGGTTCTAGCTTTCAAAGTTCTAGTTAGAAGCATATCAAATAGAGTAGCCAATCACTTTATTTTAGTGAATTTTACTTTCGATATTTCTAGGGAAGCTGTGGGGATTGATAGTTTTCTGAGAAACTATGATTCATTCCTCACTTCTGAGGTAGGATCGAGAGTCTTTCAAATAGATTAGATTATTTATTTCATTATTTACAATAGATTCACAACTGCACAGGCAAGTGGCTATACTCGGTATGCTTTGTTTTTTTTAAATTGGTTATTAGATTCATTGTCAATTTCTAGATATATTAAAAATAGTTACTCCTTCAATTTCATTCATATAAATTCATCAGAGAAATACAAAAATAGAGAAGTTATTTATGCTATAAATACACTTCACATAGTTAATTTTACTTTGCTGCAATTGGATTTACATTGTTGCTTTTGTATGATAATCACGGGACCTAGAGAGCCCAAAGAATACATATTCGAGCCAATCGTGCCCCAACCCAATCTCGTCATAGCAATAACTGATATAGATCAGAATCTTAGGATCCAAGTCTTCCAAACAATGGAAAATTTACAATAGATCATCCTCTAGTTAAGCGGGTTAAACATAGAAGATGACCAAGCGCACACGTTTTGGTCAAATCAACCAAACTACAAATTACCCTAGATATATATCCACATGACTGTGGAAGGGCTTGAAAGAGAGAAAAATGTTCGGTTGTGATCCTTTGGTCCCATAGCCAGACGCAGAAGACACTCTCACAGATATAGATACCAGCTTAAGAATTCAGGTTGCACGAACGCCTGTGAGATACTCTAAAAATATCACACAACTGTTAATTTTGAATATAGAGGCTAAGAAAACATATGACTATTAGATACTAGGGATTAGGGACTAAGTCCGCACATGACCATAAGCAGGACCACAACCAACGTGAATCTACAATTGTCCTTATTAGACATAGCAGCTAATAAATCTAGGGAATTCTGGACTAGGCCAGATAATCACCCAATAGAGTCCACTATACCCATCATCCACCCTATGACCCTATCTAGAGATATACACGAAACTATCTCAGGTAATTTTCCACGTATTCCATCCCCACTGGTTGTCTCGGCACGACCTCGAGAGGTCAGGTGCGAGGAAGAGTTACTTGTAGATTCCCACGCTCGCTTGTCACTTTTCCATCATTAAAAATAGGTGAATCCCGACATATTTCTAGAGTAGGCCCGAAATAGCCCATCCGATGTATTTTATGAGTGGTGGCATGGCCACCGAAGTTGCCTCCACACATTCCACTGTGAGATTCATGGAGAATCTTCTTGGATTCTTCTGTGTCAACACATCTTAGAAGCATTCCATCGAATGCTTTTCGATAGAGCACTTTCTCTATAATGACATATCTGGCTATGATAATGTGTAACCGCCTTCTTTGTTGTGGTGTAGCACCTTCCAGATACGTATGATCCATGATATAATTAATAATGTCAGCATACCAAGGACACTCAGAGACGGGAGGTCTTGTTTCAATGTAGTATACGCATTCATCAGGAAAGTCCAGATCTACTAGATTGCCTCCGTCTAGTGGGTTATCAGCTAACCAATCCACGATGATTTGTCCTTTAACGGACTTTTGATTTACAAATGTTAGTTTGAACTCCCCCATTAAGGTTATAAAGTGTCCAACCTTTTTAGACAATGACCTTTGCGTGAGGAAAGTTTGTAAATGCTCTGTCTTTACAATGACCTTTGTTTCTTGATTTAGCATGTAATGTCTTAAGCATTTGGTTACAAAGACTATGACAAGGCATTCTCGTTCTTTTTGTGTATAACATGTTTCATAGTCGAGCAACGTTCAGCTAATGAAATAGACTGCACGTTCTCTCTTTTCATCGTCTTCTTGAGCCAACATACAGGCTAGCGAGACATTAGTAGCTTCCGAATATAAAATTAATGGGCGGTCTGGCCTAGGTGGCCTTAGAGTAGGTTGTGATAACAAGAAATGCTTAACTACATTGAAAGCTTCATTGCAATCTTCGGTGCAATCAATACTATAATATTTCTTGAGTAGATTGTTGATTGGATGAATGGTGAAGCTTGAATCTGGGATGAATCTCCAGATTGCACCAAGCTTTCCTAGAAAATACCTGATTCGATATTCATCCGAAGGTGGAACCATTTCAATAACAGCCCTAATTTTGATTGGGTCAACATCGATACCACGTGACGATACAATGTAAACTAGGAGCTTCCCTCCTGTTACACCCAAGACACATTTTTCTAGATTTAGGGTGACTCTGTATTCTATCAAATGTGAAAGAATGATGCAAAGCACTTACGGATGGTCACTACGCTTCTTGGCCTTGGCCAACAGGTCATCTACGTAGGATTCCACAATTTTATGAATAAGGTCATGAAATATATACGTCATAGCCCGCTGGTATGTAGCGCCAGCATTCTTGAGACCGAATGGCATAACAACATAGCAATAGGTTTCCCAAGGAGTTATAAATGTGGTTTTGGCTTGATCCTATTCGGATATTCTGATTTGATTGTATCCCAAGAATCCATCCATGAGAGACAAAATCTCAAATCTAGTTGTTGCGTCAACAATGACGTCTATGGATGGTAACGGGAAGTCATCCTTAGGATATGCCTTGTTAATGTCTCAGAAATTCTATGCAAATGCGTATCTTCCCATTCTTTTTTAGAACGGGAATGATATTAGATACCCGCTAAGAGTAATCGACTAGCTTGATGAATCCTACTTGGAGGAGTTTCATTACCTCCTCTTTCACCATGAGAGATACCTTAGGTTTCATCGGTCTTGTTTTTTGTTTAATCAGCTTTGCATCTGATTTAGTGATGAGGTTATGTACCACAATGTGTGGTACAACCCCTGTCATTTCCTTATAATTAAATGCAAAATCCTTCCAATGTTCTTTGAGGATTTGAGTGTGTATTTCTACTTCCGATGGAGTTAACGAGGATCCTAACTTCAATATCCTTGGTTCATCCTCTGTTTCGATGTTAATATCGATTGTTTCTTCGATTAGAGAAGTGTTACCATATTCAAAATCAGATAGGGCTGGAGATAGTTTCAGATCATCTCCATTCTCGATTGTGTATATGCTAAGTTCCTTTTGTGGGGGAAGCTCTTTGATGGGATTTCCGAAAGTAGGAAGATGAATACAGGATTAAGGATAAATCTACTGCATGATGGGTGAGATGCAATGCCGCATAGGCATGTTCAAGTAATTTATAGTGGTTGTATCACTATCAATGTGGTCTAGGATAGTAGATTTGTTTTCATTTCTGTTTGTTAAAAGAGGATTTGACATTTTTTTTACTAATGGTTCGATACAAAGGGATACCATGAAACGAGTATCTTCCAACTCACTATTTGGAGTGAAGCGTGACGTTGAGGTTGCTATTGAATCAGCAGAGAATATTTTGCTCCCATGGGATTGCTTCAATTGATATGAAATCAAACTCCTTGCTTAAATCCAATACATCTGTTTTGTAGAGCTGTAAGTGCTCAGCTCTGGTTTCATACATCTCAGAGACTTGGTTTGCTACCAATTGTGAGTCTCCTAACACCCTGATATTATTGACACCGATCCTCTTAGCTAGGATGAGGCCAAGGAGGAGGGCTTCGTACTCAGCGCCATTGTTTTTACATTCAAAATTTAGTTTAAAGGCAAATGGTAGGACTTTTCGCTCGGGAGAAGTAAAGATTACAACTCCCCCAGCTCTGTAACAACATCTAACTCCATAAAAATGGAGAGTCCAATACTTAGCTGGGAATATGGGCATTGGGATATGTGTTGTGTTAACATCTTCTACCTCTACCATGCAGAGATCCACTGCTGGAAGAGAACCAACACCTAGGGTGTACCCCATGCCTACAAGAATCAAATGGTAGGAACATTGGTAGATCCTACTCTAGCAATTCAACAATTTTTGCAGTAGTTCCGACTGATACTGTTTCTACAATCTTAACCTCATCTTTGAGGGCTGCGATCATATTGGCTAGGATCATAGTCTCAAGATCTGTTGTAGGTACCAACTTTTCTTCCAGTTTCAGTGCCGGTAGGTTTATTAAGCTAGTTTGTTGGGATTTCAAACTCTGAGTGCACGCCTGGTCTTTTCTTTAGGTCAGCCAGGTGTACATCGAATGGTTTTGGATCACCTTTGGCTACGAACAACTTTCCTAAATGCAAGAATCTTACTTCTTGAAATAACGTAGAAGGGATTGGCTTCATACAATGTATCCATGGTCGGCTGAGGATCATATTATAGTTAGTTTCCCGATCTATGATATAAAACTCAGTCAGTATTTTTTTGGGTCCTAAGGTGACCGGTAGTATTATAGTTCTAATTGAGGTGGCTTTAAGGCTATCATATCCTCTTAGCATATTTTGAGTTGTGGAACAATTTGTTTCTCCATACCCTAGCTTTTGAAGGAAAGAGAAGGGGACTATGTTAACTGCTACCCCATTGTCAACCATCACATGCATTTCACATAATTGTTATAAACCCATACTTGTAAATATAAGGCTGGATCACCTCGGCGTGCAATCTTAGTGTCTGTTGGCATTTTGTTTATTTCAAATATGAATTCGGTATCCCTATCCGGCTGCCCCGGAGGGTGGATATCAAAGTTTATAAGGTTTACTTGTGCTTTGGGAGGTGGATTGATGTTAATTAGATGGTCTAAACCTCATGCCTCTAAAAGAGCAGCCCTGTGGGTAGGAGAATTCTTTAGTAAGTCCAAAAAAGAAATGTGCGAGAAGGTTTTTGTTAGATCACTAATTAAATCGTAGGCACCCACGGGTCTTACTAACATTTGTTGGATGTTATCTGTCTCCGGTAGGTAACTTGGACTTGGCTGAGAGGAATAGTCTCGTGTCCTTGTTACAGCCTCCATGGGTAGTTCGGTTTCTAACTTCACTAAACCGACTATCTTGGGTCGCAACTGACTTCCTAATTATGGCGCAACTGATGGATTTAGTGAAGTCGAGGCTTCATGATCGTGGTTTCCTTTCATTACACCCTTGTTTGTCCCATTCGAATTTAACCCGTTGTTGTTGTGATTTGGGAGTGGATCATTGAAGATCTTAAGGGGTGCATTTTGGGGGGAAACTGCCCCTGTAAAAGTATTTTGTGCCAGTGACGTAGGATCTACCAAGAACATATCTATGAAAAGTTGTCTTTATTCCTCTGGAAAATGTTACATGAATTTATTGTAGTCACGACATGTTCTAGTTTCATGGCCTCGGATTTTATGAAAACCACAATACGAGTTAGGATTGTAATTCCTAGTCTGCTAGTTTGGTGCATATTGTGGCCCAAAACTCTGATCCAACCGTTACCTGTTAGGATTAAAGTTTTACATTTTTTGTTCTTTGGTTTTGGTTCTGGTTTTGATATCCAGTTGAGTTTTGGCTTAGACCCTATGTAGGGTTTTGCTATTTTTGTTGTTGTTGTTGTTGTTGATTCAAATCCACTGCATTAATTATTGGGGTAAAGTTGTTATTTCATTGGTTGTTTACTAATGGTGGAGTATTCACAACATTTACCCTTTTAGCCTGATCAGTTACTCCATTTGCTATCACTCCATGATTTTTATCAAGGATTTTAGGTCCTTGATTGGTATTTGTGGTGGTAGGATAAGCCGTAGTATTTTGGTTGAAGGTGATTAATCTCCCACTTGTTCCATATGTCTTACAACCACTATATATTGCCACTTGATCTATTCGGAGAGTTCTCTCAAGTACTTCATCGTAAGTCCTTAGTGGTAACTTATGGACTTCTTCCTTCACTTCTCTGCTGAGAAAATGAAGGAATAAATCACATAGTTCCATTTGGTCCATATTTGGAGCACTGGCTGAAGAATAAAGAACTGTACGTCACCTCTGGATGAAATGAGCAATAGATTCATTGTGTTCCTGCTTAATGTGCAAGAATTCCCCGATTCATGTTCTTAATAGTTTGTTCATGTCAAATTCCTTGATGAACTCTAAAACGAGTTGTTTAAACGAATGGATGGAAGCCTCATGTATTCTATAATACTAATCAAGAGTGATACCTTCCAAAGTTTTGGGGAATATTTTAGCGACAACCACATCCCAAGGGAGTAGTTCTCGAATAGCTGTGGCGTAAGCCTTTATATGTGCATTCGTATCTCCCTCACCTTTGTATTTGGGAAAATCGAGAAGAGGTCTTGGAAGCATAACACTTCGTATGGTGAAGTCTAAGGGTTATCTCAAATATTCTGAATAAGTCCCTAGTCGCGTAGGTTTCGACCATTGATGGTGCTTGCTAAGGGGATGGCAGTGGAATGGGTTGTTGATATGGCATAGCGTATGCATTGGTAGGGGCATAAGGAAACCCCTATGGTTGAGAAAACATGCTGGGAGAGGAGAACATATCCCCTTGTGGTGATTTGGAGTACATGTTTAACTATGAAGGGGGATTGTCTAGGAATGGATTATTTTGTACTAGACTGGGAGGTATCGGAACGGTGTTAGAAATGGCAGTTCTTGTTGGTGTTTTTTGTGAATACTTAGGAGTCATGTCTAACATGCCTATTCCTGTGAGGAGGTCTACTTGGTTAGGATGGCATGGAGGATTAGAATTTCCTGCCTGTATGAATTGAGAACGGTGATTTGCCTGAGCAAGTTCCAAACCCCTAACTTTTTCTACTAGAGTTGAAATGACCTCATTTGGTGAAGTCATCATATTTTGCTTTAGTGGCATTTGTTGTATATCCTGATGTTGTATAGGCATGTGATATCCTGCTATGAATTGATCACCGCCTTGCCAAGTTTACTACGAGGGCATTTCCTATATGTAGTGGCATGGAGGTATTTTCTTGAAAAGAGACCTCGGGTTGCGTTTGTAAACTCCCTATGGGTGGGTACATACTCTGAGAGCGTTGTTCATTCTTGGCATGAATGTACCGAATGTTCATCATCTAACACCAGGTATGGGTCAGATTGTTTACTAATTTTTGGTCTAAGCAGTATCTAAGGAGACGAACCAGATTCTCCTGTGAACGTCATATTCTTCAAGCCTAAAGGCTCTATTTTTTGTGTTTGAGAGAGCTGATCCAACTCCTATATTTGGAAAGATGAGCTATATCTGATCCTTAGTAGATGAAGTTTCTGTTGATAATTGGTTATTTGAATAGTTTTCACCCCATACTGAAAGTGAGGGTGATGACTGTCTATTCAGTTGAGCATAGTATGCTTCAAGACCTAGGAGAGGTCTACCATATGCATCGAATCCTGTCATATTTGGGGGGTATATGAATACCCACAGAATAATGGATAAGAGTGAAGGTGGAAGGAAGAATTAAAAATAAAAGAGGAAGAACTATTTCGTTCACGTTAGGTTTACCAATTTTTTACGATGGAAAAGTGACAAGCGAGTGTGGGAATCTACAAGTAACTCTTCCTCACACCCAACCTCTCGAGGTCGTGCTGAGACAGACGATGAGGATGGAATATGCGTGGGATGCAGAAAAACTAGTTAGGCAATCTGATGTCGTCGACACACACTAGTGGAAACTATGAATCTGAGGTAAAGAAGGCCCTCCTAACCTAAACTGGTGTGATAGATCGATCGGAAAGGATGACTGCTCGACAGGCTCCAATCAATATCGAGACTCTGGCGTGATTCAGTCCATGGGTTGTGGAATACTCAGAAAATGACCTGGGATAGTTTTGTGTTTATCTCCAGATAGGGTCATAGGGTGGATGGTAGGATATAATGGACTCTATGGGTGATTATCTGGCCTAGTCCAGAATTCCCTAGCTTTATTAGCTGTTATGTCTAACAAGGATAACTATTCGATGATGATAGGTGAAAGTGGAGTAGATCTGAATACTAATTTACGTAGGCCAACATCTATGTCTGATTCACGTATGGATTCGGTGGGCTGTGGGATTTGTTGGGTCACAAACTGTAGATTCGCGTTTGTTGTAGGTCCTGCTATGGTCATGTGCGGACTCAGTCCCTAATCCCTAGTATCCAATAGTCATATGCCTTCTCAGCCTCTATATTCAGAATTAACAGTTGTGTGATCTTTTCAAAGTATCTCATAGGCGTACGTGCAACCTGAATTCTTAAGCTAGTATCTATATATGTGAGAGTGTCTCCTGCGTCTGGCTGTGGGACCAAAGGATCACAACCGAATGTTTGCTCTCTTTTAAGCCCTTCCACAATCATGTGGATATATATCTAGGGTAACCTGTAGTTTGGTTGATTTGACAATGTGTGCGCTTGGTCATCTTCTATGTTTAACCCACTTAACTGGAGGCTGATCTATTGTAAGTTTGTCATTGTTCGGAAGACTTGGATCCTAATATTCTGATCTATATCAGTTATTGCTGTGACGAGATTGGGTTGGGGCATGATTGGCTTGAATACGTATTCTCTGGGCTCTCTAGGTCCCGTGATTGTCATACAAAAGCAACAATGTAAATCCAATTGCAGCAAAGTAAAATTAACTATGTGAAGTGTATTTATAGCATATATAACTTCTCTATTTTTGTATTTCTCTGATGAATTTATATGAATGAAATTGAAGGAGCAACTATTTTTAATATATCTAGAAATTGACAACTAATCTAATAACGAATTTAAAACAAAGCAACCGAGTATAGCTACTTGCCTGTGTAGTTGTGAATCTATTGTAAATAATGAAATAAATAATCTAATCTATTTGAAAGACTCTCGATCCTACCTCAGAAGTGAGGAATGAATCATAGTTTCTCAGAAACTATCAATCCCCACAGCTTCCCTAGCAATATCGAAAGTAAAATTGACTGAAATAAAGTGATTGGCTACTCTATTTGATATGCTTCTAACTAGAACTTTGAAAGCTAGAACTTGGATTTTGTAGAACAGTGGTGAATCCGATGGTGTGTGTGGTTTTGTCCCCTCAGTGTGATCTCCTTGTTCCTTCGTGCTCACGTGGATCCAGAAAAGTGTGTAATGCTAACATCAACAGAAGTAGATTTTTGAATAAAGGTAGTTTAGGATATAGACTGAATACAATGTGAGTAGGAGAGGGATAGCGCAAGAGTATAGAGCTTCGCTTATGTAATTCCTAGAAGGATTTATTGCGAGTCGTGCAACATAAAACATCCAGAACCTAAAACTATCTTGTTTGACGAGTAAAACCTGCAACTTTAATGGCTTCCTACTAAGAATTAAATTGTTCTACTTTAATGGACTACATGAAGTAATGACAGCACTTGCACAAGATGGATATGTGGCTTTCTAATAGAAAAATAACATTTAACTAAGCATGCAATGAACTAAGCCATGAATCATAAGCAAAATAAAATACTGAACTATTGAAATGAGAAATTGAGAGGTAAATTTGAGGGGGGCATTTGCTTGAGCACAAGCCAACTATTTATAGCACTTGCATTCACCCAAAAGTAAAAACCAAATTGATCTCTTAAACCATAAAAAAGCCAAAACACTATTCTAAGGAACCAGAATCATTAATGCAAGCCAAAGGAAGTGAAAAAAAAATGGTAAACATTGAAATTTATGTGAGTCATGTGGACAACATGTGAAGGACTGCCGCTCTGCGCAGGGCAGCGGTTACAGGACCGCCGCCCTTCCTGGGCAGCGGTCATGAGACCACCGCCTAGGCAGGGCAGTGGTTTCATCACTGAAGAACAAAACACAAAGAAAAGAGGGGAAAAGAGAACAACAAAGCATGTAGGGGCTAAGTGGGGCATGTGGGATGTTAACGCACACTTGGGGAGATTTTCTAGATCTTAAACACCTTGCGAGGAGATCTATATCATCATTGGGGCACGTGTTACATTGTTCTGACAGTGCAATACCTTACAATTTTTGGTACGTACAAGTATCCATGGTGCTAAAATGTTGGTTCAGATGGTTATCAGTTGCTACATTGGGATTCAGTGACGCATGCTTGCTTTAACAAGCCCATATAGGTGCTTATGAGGTGTAGCTTAGCAAAATGAGTTTCATGGTTGCTTGGGAATAATGTTGGAATGTTGGATAGAAATATTTTAGGGTGCTTGAGCACTCACAATAGTGGTATAGTATATGTACAAGTGATTCTCCAAGTTACAGATGCTCATTGGGAGTAGGTATGACAGCTTGGAGGTGTGACAGAGTGTATTAGAGCCATTTGAGCTCATGGATGCATGAAATAAAGTGTATCATGACATATGAAGTATTTTTGGGTCATTTTCATAGGTTTTATGTTCATTTCTTGCATTGTTTCAGTTGTTCCTAGTTGTTATTGTGAGGATCTAACATCCATGCATATGTAAGTATTAATGAGTGGAGATATTGAGAAATGGTATTGATATTATGAAGATTAGAGATGTTATCATGATTTTTTATAGTCCTCTTAGAAAAAATTCATGTGCCCATGATGTGAATTTTGCAAGTTATGACAGTTTATGTGAGATAGGGTCAAAAACAGGTGAAAATCAAGCTCGAATTTGAACTTCTGATGCTCATTGTGAATAGTGAGATTTGAATGGTAAATTGTGGATTTCAGGTATTTTTATAAGGTAATTTTATAAGGTTTCAAAAAACTAATGATGCCAGTTCATAGTCACATTTTTATGAACGAATGCTAAGAAGGTGAAGAGGTCAAAAACTCTAGCTAAACCCTACGTAGGAGCAGGTTGCAAAAGGTGAAGTATACTAACCCAGTTTTGATTGTAATTGAAAGTGTGATGATTGTATGTTATAGAGTACTATTGAGTATTTACATAAATGTATGGTTGTGTTCATGGTGAAGAGTGGGCCCCACCTAAAAATAACATTTTATGGAGAAAAAGATTTTAAGAGAAGATGGTCCAAATGAGAAGCATGAAAAATTGATGGTACATGATGTATGTGAGTTTGTATTTATTTCCATGGTGTTTTCATGACATTATTATTCATTTTCATGATGTTTTGAGGTCCAAATAGGTTGACTGGTCAAAGGGAAGTTTTGGAATCTCAAAGAGCAGGGGTTTAGTAAAATGACTATAATTTGAGCTACATGTGAATTTTTGAGATAATTAAAGTTGTGTTGGAAATTAGATTTATATATTTTTCCATTGGTATATGGATTTCATCATGATTAGGTTACTTGATAGGGTTTCTATGGAATTCATTCAGAAAGAAGGTATTTGGCAGTTCAAAACATGATCTATTTTTGTGGATGTTTGATGTTGTTTGAAGAATGCAATGGATTGTGTGATGTTTCCTATCACATGTATGGTTAATAGGAATTAATTTTTCATCCAATAAATCAATTTGGAGGTCTTGAATGCATGAATATTTTATTTTATGAGATAACCTTTGTAAAAAATAGTTTTTTGCAATTTGACATGGTAAAGGAAAACATGTATGTGGTTTTAAGAGAAGGATGTTTCATTACTTTTAACTTGCTTAGAATTATTTTACAGGTTCTTAAATTTATTTTTAGTGGTCACATGGCATGTTTTGGTTAAGTAAAATTTATTTGGTTATCAAATGAAGTTTCCAAAGTTCTGACGGGTGAAGGAAATAGTTGTTTTGAGATTTGTAAAGGGAACTGGGCCCATTAAATGAAAAAATCGATTGGTTAATGAAAATTACGACCATGGTCAATGTTTAAATGATTTATTACTCATGTTTTTATGAATATGGAGTCATGACTAAGCATGGTTTTGGAATGAGGATAATTTTGGCATCCCAGTGCATGTGTTTTAGTGATTTTTAGATCATGAAATGAAAGGTTTTTGCTAGGCCAACCTACTTGGGTCACTTGTAGCTGTTGTGGAAAAGTTATGGGATTTTTATAATGATGCATGGGTTGAATTTATCATGAGGTAATGACCTAATTTTAGTTCTAATCAATAAAAGGGCATAAAATGGAGTTTTGGGGCACAATAGTTCTAGCTTTTGAAACCCCCTTTTATCTTTTTTTGAAAAACCCTTTTGCTGCAAAGAAAAAACCTTTGAGTCCACAACACAGTTGATTTGTCATGAGAATAGTTTGAGAAATTGCAATGGTGGTCATGTTTCTTTGAGAGTGAGTTGGAGAAGAAGAGAAAACTTGAGTGCTTGATTTTGGTGCTATCCTCATAGCATGTTAATGTTATTCACAGGTGTATAAGGAGTTTTTAGATCTGATCTTGAAGTTTGAATACATTCTCATAGTTGTATCTATTCATGAGACATTGATTTCATTGAGAGCACTTTATTTTATCTTGTGGATCCTTGTTGAAGACATAATTTTGTGTGATCTGATTTGAGAATCTATATAAGCGATTTGATATGATTCTATTATCCATATATGTGTGTTTGAGATCATGTTATGTTCCCTGCATTAATTTTAATTCATTGAGAATGTTGTATGCTTTGATTTTTTGCATATGAGCATGTTTGGTTAGGGTTTGAAGCACAAGTGTTGAAAAGGTTTTGTTGGGGGTTTATTCACCCCCCCACTTAGCCCTTATCACCTCCAACAATTTGTCTTCAACAACTCCAATGGAATTATCCCATGCCTTACGTAGGGTAAGTTCAAGGAAATGAGGGGCCGAAAGGGGGTCTTAAGTGGACACTTTTTTTCTGAAAAATAAAAACTTCAACTTGTACGAGTTATTTGAGATAGTTACACTAAAAATTTGAAGATGTTATAAGAACATGAATTGTAGCATTTCAATTCTAGTTTCTAAAATACTATTTTTTTTAAATTGTTAAGTGTAAGTGGGTTAAATATCTCAAATTTCAATACGTGCTCATGTTTTTTGTAAAAAAACATAGTTGACAGTTGATTTTGCCCCCCCATCTTTTGAGCAATATTGAGTATTTTTGAAAACGCTTTAGTAGAAAGATAGATAGAAGCATCTAGTTTGGGTTAGAAATTTTTAGAGATTTTTTATTGAGTATTTAGTTTTTAATGATTTTTCAAGTACAAATATTTTGAAAACTAAAAAAATAAAGAATAGCTGACCGTGCCCACCTGACTACCTCAAAAAATTATGAAAATTAGTTTTTTTTAATATTTATAGAATTAGTCCTAGTTTGGGACTGTATTTTTTTCAATTTGAAGAAGTGCAAAAAACGATACATGACAAAAGATAAGTGTTTACAATCACTAAAAATAGAGGTATAAAAGACATAGTTTGAAATAAACATAAATGGAAACCTTAGAATAATCATAAAAATATTAAAAATATATATTTAGAAAGAGAATAGTCTTTTTGACATTGTAGGAAAACATTTAAGAAAGATAGCAAAAAAATTTGTAGGATTTAATATGGTGGAAGGTGAGTTGTTGCATATTTTATCAAAAACATGCAAGTTAATGTGTTGTTACACGTCCAAGGCGTAGGTTTGGGAAACCAAAGGGATTTGAAGCCTAAAAAATCTTTGTTTGGGTGTATAGTATAAGCATTATATATATATATATATATATATTTGTGATAGAATTATATATACAAAAATAAATTTTGAAGTATAAGTTTTTCATTTATTATTATTTATAATTTATGATTTGTTTAGATTAGGGTAAAGTGGGGGTTTCGAAAGGACCCTCATCCTTTTACAAAAAATCCCATCCAAATAGATTAAGTAGTGGAAATTACATAGAAAAAACCCATAGGTAATCCAAAAAAATAAATAACGAGATATAACAAAACCATAACTTAACATACAATTTTTTTTTAGCTCAGTAACCATCTTCTTTGTTGCAACAAAATCACTCTTCTCTACTAACATGTCATCCAGGTAAAGCATCTCAATGCACTCTTTGTCAATGATAGATTTTATGTCGTCTGTGTAATTTTTTCATGTTTTAAGTACACCAAAAGCTCGTTGAAGCTTTTCCAGAATGGAGTTCATCACCTCTACATGTCTGTCGCCCTAAGATTTATCTGCTAGGAGTTTATTTTCATAAATTTCCATGTCAACATTATTAGTAGTAGCAAGAGGAGATTAAATAGGTTCCGGTCTAGGGGATTCAGAATACAGAGTTGAGATCACCAGTAAAGCTTCAGAAATTAGTTGTTTAGGACCATAATCTAGTTGGTGCTCAGTAGGGGAGGGCCTAGGGGATAGAGGGGGAACATGGGAAGTCATGGACTCATTAGGAGAGGAGGGGGAGGAGGCACAAACAAAGAGTGAACCAGAGAAAGTGAAAGAATTCCCATCAATGGCCACATCCGAGTCAGAATCGGAAGAGATTTTCTTGTGACATTAGCTGTTGTTGAGCTTAGCAGAGGGGGAAGAAGGGGTAGTGGGAGACAAGAGTGGGGAGGTAGTCGGTGTATGGTGGAATTTTCCTAATTTTGGGGGGAAGTGAAGAATCTCAACTAGAGAGAAAATAGACTAGAACAACAAATAAATCAGGCCATGGTCTAGAAGAGGACCCTCCCCTTTTGTTGCCAAATTAATAGAGAGCTTGAGAGATTGGAACAAAAAAGCTGAAAGATTGATCTTCTTACCATAACACAGGTAGGAAATTAGGAATAAGTGATTCTCGTAAACCATCTTGTAGCACCCATCAATGGTGAAATATTGCATAATAACCTTTGCCACTATATCCCATGGGGGATTCAAAGAAGCCCACTCATAAATAGAAAGATACTTCTAAGGTTCTTCACCAAGTACGAGGAATTCAATAATTTTTTCCTTAAGGGATATCTTGAAATAAACCCCATCTACCCAAGGAAAGCCAGTTGTCTCCGCAATTGCATTCGTAGAAATGGTGAAGTCAGTATTACCCACTTGCACCTTTTCCTTCTTCCACAAATCCAGGATGTAACAAGAGACCTGAACTAAGTGCCGCGAAAGATGCTCCATGAAGGTGGTGATGTCACCCTCCTTAAGGATATCCGAGACCTCTTCATCTTCCCGGAATTCTTCCCATTAGATAGGTTCAATGCGCTTAATTTTTCTCCACATGATTTTTAAGGGAATAAGAAATGTCGAAAAAGCACATTGGGCCCCAAATTTATAATTGCAAAATGAGTTTTTCAAATGGGCCTTCACACGTTTCCTCCACATAGGGGTATGATTTCAAGAAATAAATGTAAATCTAGCCCAAAAATCAAATTTTAAACTAGCGTCAATATCGCAAGTACCATTGCCTTTTCAACGTCATTTCATTCTTATGGTAACTTTAAGACATCTACCGCAAAAACTCCAAGGGGCATTATACCTACTCCTGCTAACTCTTAATATAGCATTTTCCAAACCACTGAGAAAGACAAGAAGTACCATAAAGAGATTAATGCTTGAGAGAATGATCATTATGTAAACTTCTAAGGAGGTCATTAGGAAAATCCCCAATTCAGATTTTTTGTTCCTCTAGTTGAACACCCATATTGGAAAGAAGGTTGGAAACCTTATTTCCATATCTATAAACGTGTTGATACTTGATTTCCTGGAATCTGGATTGGAGAATTCATATATCTTCAATGATGTTTCTAATTGTCTATTGGCCAGGTTATCCAAAGTTCAAGATCTTGATAAGATTTAGGGAATCTCCACCAAGAGGTGCTCACATCCAATTTTAAGTGCCAGTTCCAACCCCTCAAGGATTTTCATAGCTTTAGCACAGTGATTTGTGCTCACATAAAATCTTTCAGTAGTAGCAACTAGAGGAAAGTTTTCCTGGTCACGAATAATAACACCCCCTAGAGTTACCCAGGTTTCCTTTGGCTACTCTATTATTGTTTAGTTTCAACCAACTAGAAGGAGGAGGAGTCCAAACCACTTCTCCTCACACAACAACCAATGTGAGGGCCTCCACCTAGAAAGCAAGATGATAACACCAATTATTTTAACCACAGAATTCACCTTTTGTTTATACTTTTTCAAAATACAACTATTGATGTTGTCTTGGAAGAGGATAAAAATAATTTTGACCACCTACGCTGGGTGCATGGCTTGCTCTTTAAAGATACACCTATTTCACTCCTTCCATATACCCCAGAGGCCATGAGGGAGAAGAAGTTTCCAAGCGAGGGAAATAATATGACGAGAGAAAGGGGAGAAAATTGGTTGAAGGCTTCGGACAAATAGGAGGGAAAGAGCCATGACACAACAAGGTGACCCAAAATCAGACCCCAGATGGAGTGGGAGAATAAATAGTGGAGAAGAACGTGGGAATTGGATTCCAAGGTTGAGAGGATGAGAACACAATGGGAAGGAAGAGAGTAGCATATTATTTTGAGGTTTTCTCCTAAAAGGATGGAATACCTGAAGGATAACCATGCAAAGAAACCAATCTTATGTGTGACAGTAGGGGGAAAATATGATGAAGAGGTGGGCAATAGGGGGTGTGAGTTTTTAAAGAATAGGCCACCTTAACAGTGAAACTTCCTAAGGGAGAAAGAGGCCAAATGATCTCATCATGTAGTAAGGATAAGGGGATGTATTGAGAAGAAAAAATCTTTCTGAGACACATGAGACGTTGATTTTGGATACTACCGCAACCAGGCCAAACTGGAAGAAACTAGTAAGTTTTAGAATTGATAAAATTAAAATTCCAGTTGACTTTCCTGCCACACATGGAGATTAAATTCATTTTGATCGGATCCTAAAAAGGATTCAGAGAAAGAGGCTTGTCCCTAATACACCAGTCCAACTAGAAATTTCAAGGCATCATTTAGTTTCTACATGAAACATAAGAAGAGAGCTCACCACTGAATTCCAAATGGCTAAACCTTTGGGGGGTCTGAATGGAGAAAATTCTTTAAGGGAAGAATGTACTTTTTCCTTAGGAGCTGAACCCAAGGGGCCTTTTTCTCAGAAGAAACCTTGCAACCAATTTTAGTAAGCATGGCCTCATTCATATTAGAAATCCTTCTTAGCCCCAAACCACCTGAGAGGGTCGGGAGGAAATTTGTATTCCAAGACACCAAATGAATTATTTTTATTTCCTCTGATATATACCAGAGAAATATCTTTTGAATTTTCTCAATAGAAGTGATAACAGAAGTTGGAATTTTGAAAAATGACATAAAATAGATAGGGAGACTCTGAAGCATAGCTTTAACTAGCTGAAGCTTACCCACCTGGCTGAGGAGAGCACCCTTCCATCCTACCAATTTATTTTGGTAGAATTCAATGACTGAAATATATAGGCTTTTAATTTGTCGTCCTTTAAAAAGAGGAAGACCTAAATAAGAAGAGGGAAGATCCATTATGTTAAAACAAAAGATATCAGTAATCTTCCTTTTCTTGATGGGTGGAGTGTGTTAGGAAATAAGAGATAAAATATGTGGAATAATCCCTTATAGAATCACAACAATAGAAACTAATATGCAGAAAATATTACAAATCTCAAATAAAAGTGTAGAATAAATAACACAACATAGAGAGACAAGATTTAACGTGGTTCACCCAATTTGGGCTACGTCCACCAAGAATCACTTGCTCATATTTTATTACAAGCCTCCACTCTCTCAATACAATACCCAGATCCATTTGGAGCTATGCTCAACAAACTCTACAGAATTCACAGCCGAATTCAAAACACATCTGCAATGTTTTTCATACCTCTATCATATGCATAAAACCATATAAATAGACAACTGCTTAAGCAGTTTTACAAAACCGTGGGTATTGGGAAAAACCCATCCCATAAACCTATGGGTCAAAAATATCGCCCATATGAGAAGATCACGTTTCCCGATATGTCGGGTGCATTTTTTTGAGGCCAAAAAAATTTACGCCTAAAAAAAAATTGGGTTGCCACCCCCAGACCCCCGCTCAAGGCCCAACCCGGCCCCAAACCCCAGCGAGGATACATGAAAAGTATACAGTACTCTTAGTGTACATTCTTCAACACTTTCACACATGAAAACAGGCTCCATAACCTAACAGAGTGTTTATGAAATCAATACAACTTTTAGAGAAATTTATAAGCTACTGTGAGGCCATTTGATAACCCTCGAGAATTATTTTTAGGGCCTTTAGCTCAACCACTAAAGTTACACTCATGAGAAGGGTATCATCTACAAATTGGCTGTGAGTGGCAGCAAGATATCTAGTAGTAATTTTGATGCCAGAAATCATACAAGATTTTTCGGTAGCTTATAAAATGTTGCTTAAAGTATCATCCATTAAAATAAAGAGGAAAGGTGAAAGAGGTTCACATTTCATAATCCCCATGTTGTTCTTGAAGAAACCAGCTAGAATTCCATTAACTATGATTGAGAAGCAAGGAAAAGAGATGCATGTGAAAACTCAACTACACCACTTGTCATCGAACCTAAAGTTCTTGAGTAATATTAATAGAAAAAACCCATCTGACTGTATCGAAATATTTTTGCATATCCAGTTTAAGAATAATCTCCACTGTCTTAACATGCTGAACTAAATAGATTACCTCATAGATGGTGATAATTTCTCCCTGTATTATAAAACCACCCATGAATCCATAATTTTTTTAATAAATTAGGTTGTTCATCAATTGTTTCATCCTTGTCGCCATCATTTTCGTGATTATCTTATATGTAGTGTTGTAAAGGCTTATCGGTCTTAAATTAGAAATTGATTTAGATCTTAGAAATTTGGGGGAAAAATCAAGGAAGGTAGTGTTCCACTCTTTTAAAAGAGAGTTACTTCTCTGAAATTCATCAACAACATTATAATGATCATCCTTTATTATTTCCTAGTAGATTTGGAAGAAGGCAATAGGAAATACATATGGCCCTGGTGATTTATCCCCCTTCATTGTAAATATAGCTTTATGAAGTTCCTCCATAGAAAAGGGTTACATCAGGATTTCATTCATATTGTCTATTACCAACTTAGGAATGTGTTGCAACATTGTTATCATATCATTTTCATTTGGAGTTGCTTCTTTCTATAGGCATCTAGAATAGAAAGAGATAATCTCATTAGAAATATCATCTTCAAAAGACAATAACTTACCTTCAAAGGAGAGAAGCTCCTTGATTTTATCTCTAGTTTTTTGCTTGGAGGTTGTGGCGTGGAAAAATTTTGTATTTCAATCCCCCTGTTGAAGCCAAGTCGCTCTAGATATTTATCTCCAATAAGTCTCCTCTTCAACTAGAGTGTTGTGATAATAATTCAGTAGGGAGATTTTTTGTTTGTGAAGCTACTCAGTTCTACCATCCTGATCAATGTCAGCTGAAATTTCCATTATTTTCATAGTCAAGTGCTTCTTATGCGAGTGAATGTTTCCAAACACTTTAGTCTTCTAGATCTTGAGTTGCTTCTTTATTTCTTTTCAATTTTTTAGCAAACATGAACATTTTCATTCCTTGGATATCCACTTTCCACCCAGTTCTTAATAAGTTCGTCCAGCTTGTTATTCTCCAACCAATCCAATTTAAACATGAAGGGAGAATTTTTAGTCTTATGACAGGAGTCAGCACTTAAGAGAAGATAATTGTGATCAGACGCAGCTCTAGGAAGAGTACTAAGATAGAAGTCCAAAAATTGAAAAATACATTCCATTGATCCAAGAGCCCTGTCTAATCTACTTTGAATATGATTATGCCTCAATCTGTGATTTGTTCAAGTGAAAGTAACTCCAAGCATATCCATATCAAAAAATTCTCCATGTCTGATAAATTTGGCTAAAGCTTCCATATTGTTGAGGTTAGCAGGGGAGCCACCTTGATTTTTCAGAAGGGTAGAGAGTGTTGTTGAAGTTGCCCATAATAAGGAAAAGAAACTACGAGTAGTTCCTTTTGAACTCCATAATATCCTTCCAAATTTTTTCTTGCTAAAAGTCCAAATTAGGTGCATAAATGTTGATAGCTATCCAACCTCCTTCAGATTCCAACCTCCTGGAAAAAATTCCCAAGAAGTTTGGATTTTTGATGATGTAGTCACCATGAAGAACTTTCAAAATGCCTCCAGAGTTCCCAAAAGAATTTTGAGAAGCTAAGGAGGTAGTGGGCCACAGACAGGGAAGGTTGTCATCAAATTTTAAATTAGTTTCCTAAAGCATGATAATATCTTAAGAGTGTTTGATCCTGATGTCTTTTAGGACTCTCTTATTTTACAAAGAGTTAATCCCTCTTATGTTTAAGGAGATTATTTTCATTTTTTAGATTTGGACTTGTTCCTTCTACTATAGGGAGGTTACTTTAAGTTCCTTGTGCCACATTAAGTGATGATTCCAGTTGGAGCTTAAAATTCCTAGGAGTTCTACCTTTTGGCTTCTCGATACCCACGTCACCTTTCTTATTAATGCTTGTGGTAACCCAAGGTTGGTTGTTGTAGCCAGAGACTAGTGAAGAAGGGGAATGCGGAACCTCCAAGTTGAGAACTAGGACAGAAAAGGGAAGGGAAAAAGAGGTTGAAGCATCAACAAAAGGGGAAATGAAAGTGGGGACAGGAACCTCAGGAGTGACAACAATGGAAATTGGAAGAGGGGAATTCATAGTTAGCTTGACAAGGAAGGGCTCGGTGAGGGGAATCTCACCATCCTCCAAAACAATAAAGGAGTTTGAGGTGTTAACCTCAGGAGCATCCTCAAGGAGTACCTTGGGGTTGAATTTATCCTTTTTCTTAGGAGAATATTCAGATATTTTTTTTCTTAGGTTGAGGCTTAGAAGGGCAAGCAGGGGCCCTATGACCACACTCCAAAGTCTGAAAGAAGGTCAATAGACTTTGAAAGCAATCCACTAACATCAGCATTAACACAAAAATGAGCATGAATGAATATACTTTTTGTCCTTAGTGGCTTGATTTATGGTGATCAAGGAGCCCACATAAAGAGAAATACCTTTAATAATCATCGTATCCCAAAACTCTAGCAGAAGTCCTGGCAAGAAAACCCATATTGGAGCGTGCATCATAGTTTTGACGTGGGGATTGAATCTTGGTAACAATTTGCGTAAGTAGAATCCTCTCTTGTTAAAAAACCATGATCCTCCAAGAAGAGCACACGTAAATTCATCCTTAAGGTTGAATGTGAACAAAATGAAGCCATTAGGCATGACAGCAATCTCCAGTGAGCCACAAGGAGCACATGTAAAACATGCCCATTTTTTTATGTTCTCTAAAGGAGGTATGGGACCCATGATATTTATAACAAGGGAAAAATCCCACAAAGTATAATCCGTAACAATAATATGGGAAGGAATCTATAAAGAAATTGTCCCATCAAGAACAACTAGGGATAGCTTATTTGAATGTGGGGCAGAGGGAGACCCAGCTACATCATTTTTCCATACCACCTACTTAGGGTGAGGTGACAAGCCACCTGAAGCATTAGGTGGGATCTCAAGGCCCGGACCAAAAGGGTCTGGTATCAGATCAAGCACAGGAGGTTGTAGAAAATTCAAATTTTAGCAAACGGGAAAAAAAGCTTTCTCAAGTAACTTGATCTCTGTCCTAAATCAGCTTTTCTTTCTTTTATATCTTATGAACTTGACTTCAAACCTTTTCGTTTATAATTTAATTTTTATTTATTACTATTTATAATTTATTTTTAAATTTAGTTTAGTAAATATAAGAAATTAGGGTCACTTTGTACTTTATGGAACTAGTCTCATAGATCCATGAGTCACGGTTTATGAGATATTTTTTTATAATCTAACCAGGTCAGTATATAGGTAATTTCAAGGATTTTAGCATTCAACCTAAATCTGTTATCATTTAAATTCTACAATTGATGTATATTTTGGCAAAGAATATGGTAATTGTTTAGGTTTTGGGGCCTTTTGGTTTGTTTACTTAAATTTGTAGGAGTGTTAGATGTGTCAAAATTAGATTTTAAAAACCTCACAAATCTCAAAGGAAACAACAGTTGCTCAAATATATGCACTCATGAAATGCTTTATAATACATAACAAATCAAAACACATGTGTTTTACATAGTGGTATTGGTGTTGTCATTGATGTCAAGTTCCATTGATGACAAAAGGGTGTTTAGGTGACATAGGAGTCAACATGAGGTGTCAATCATCAAGAAACATGAACGTTGATTTATAGTAACCTATTTTGGGTTTATGAAGTGTTGCATTGGTGAAGTGGCATGGTGTCTAGGAGTGAGTACATTTTCTTTATGCATGGTTCAAGAAAGCAAGGTGTTGTGTATGAACTCTAGAGTTTGTCAAATGTTTTTGTGTTGTATAACATGTTCATAGAGATGTGTCAAAAAAAAATTTGTGTCCACAAGGTGATATCAAGGTCAATTTTAGTATGGGATAGGTTGAAGCAAGCCTAACTAGGCCTAGTCCTAGACTTTGTGCAAACATGGCATGAGGTCTGAAGAAAATAAAGCCAAGGAAAGTAAATATAAGCATTTGAGGAGTATTTTGACATTTCATAACATATGTGGAAGGTGTAAAGGATCATAGTTCATGTTCATAGTGCATGTTCAAGGTCCTTTGAAGAAATACATAGAAGACAAGGCAAGAATGCATGGGAAAACTAGGTAGCATGGTGAGTTTCCAAAGTAATAAATCATGAATGAGCATTAGAATTCATGGAGTAGGCAATGTCAGAGGTGTGTGCAAATTTTGAGTTCATAAATCTGAAGGAAATGCATGAAAACTTTTTTTAGGCTCTACCGAGATCTCAAAACATTGTTTTCTAGCTCGATGGTCAACTTTGAATGCTCACCCACACATGAAAACTTTAAATATGAACTTGATTCATTCATAAATGTTGAGGCATGGAGTTAATATTATTTTACAATTATAATGAGGTAAAATTATTCCCTATTATTTATGAACAATTGTTAAGAAGCCAAGAGGGTTTAAACCATAATCTTGTAGTGATAAACAAAATATGAAGGGTATGGCCATGAAATGACTTGGGATGGATAGTATGAAGGTTACAAAATATAAAGAATTCATATAATTTTTTTTTTTGTGGTGGAATGCTCTAAGTATTATGATAAGCTACATAAAAACATTTCTTTTGTGAATATTTGCAAGTACATGTATACGTTGTAGGGTTCATGGAGTCTAGAACCAAAAGGGGAAGCTTCACTATTTTTAAATTCTTTAAGCCTTGGAGAAAAATGGCTATCTCCAACATGTAGAGGATTCACATAGATTTCCAATTCCTATTTTTTTCCCTCATAACTCCTTTCAGATCTCCTACAATCTTATGGAGAAGTTAGGTTTCACCATTAGAGTGTTTGTTCCTTGCACCTAGAAAACCCGTTGTTGATCAAATAGTCCTTGAATGATCAAACATTTCCTAAATATTTTTAAATTACCTTCAACACTTCCAAGATTCCTTGACATCACCTTTGGATTATTAATATTTTTCCTAAACTCTCCCAAAGGGTGTTTGATTAGCTCCATAATGGCCAAATTAACTAGCATGAAATTTGAAAATTTTGAAGCATGACAACTAAGCCATTAATTGAAAATAAAGCTTCTCAATCACTCTGCATCCTTCCTTTGGTGATGCAGGAGCATATTTTTAATAATCAAATTTGGATTTCTTAGGCTACTAGGGGTGTCTTGGGTCCACTTGAGATGGTCATAGCTTATACTAGTCCACTTAGAATCCATAGGCAAGAATAAGGAGTTTCCCTCGAAATTATAATTTGAATATTTAAACTATCTCTATGTATGTTATAGGATTAGGTGTTAAGTGAAGGTTCGATAAATTATGTAGTGGGGGTCTTAATACATTTTCTCCACCTAACATTACTTATTTGACCCAACTAGGGTGTAACCTCACATGGTATAACTTTAACTTGTGTAAGTTAGTGTTGAGAACCCTAACCACCTTCTTGGATATACATGCTCAACATAGGTAATCGAATAAGATATATTAGGGAGAGGTTGGAAGGTTAGTTTGAGAGGTGGAAAACTATGTAATAGATCCCTATGGATCATAAAGGTGTGTATGATTCATGTTTTTAATCAAATGAAGAGATTTATGGAAGGAAATTTGTGTATAAGCATTTGTTTAGTATTTTGTGTAATGAATGTAAGATGTTATGATTTTTTCTTATGTATGAATGTTGTATGAATATTGTATTAGGTGTAGAGAAACTACATAGTCTCAAGAAGATCATGAATAAATTTAAAGGAGGTGATTATCATGGAGAAGACAGTCCTGTGCAATGAAGTTTCTAACTATGTATGAGGTAATAAAAAAACTATATTTTGTAGTATTGTAGGGTTGTTTTGGGGTGTTAAGAACTCTAAGGAACCATCAAGGGGGTTAATTATCTGAACAATTTTTTTACATAAGTATGTAAGGACAAGTATTAAGAATATTGAAGTGTGAAATAATTTAAACTAGTAAAGTAGGGTGACACGGTCCTCTTAGACCTAGATATCATATTTAGAGGTTAGAGATTATTTTGCAAAGAATTTTCACGTGTAAATATCTTGTTTTTTATTGTCTTCTTATTTATAATGGAATTCAAGGCTTCATGTAATGATCATAGTGTCCTTTGAATGGAAAATAGATAGAAAGACTTACTTAGACCAGACTATACCCTGTTTTAAAATTTTAGTAGTAAGTATCATGAACATAATGATTTAATCGAATCCTCAGGTCTGTTTCAGGGTATTGATCATCAGGACTTGGTGTTGAAAAATCAAGAAAATGTAATAAGCCATCTAAAGGATGATTTCTTAGATTAAATTTGTGTTCACAATCCTAACTGTGTGTGTTCAATCTAAAGGGCCTAGAGTAGAATATTCATTGTAAAATTTAATACTTATGATTGGTAGAGTGTTTGATAAGTGTGGAGGAAGGTAATAAGAAGAAAAAAAGTTTCAAAATCCCTAGTAAAGGTTGGACTAAGAATAAAATAAAATGAATGTGAAAATACAGTCTAACAGTGTTAATTACCGGTTTGAGGGCTAATAAAGATGTACTTTTATAAAAAAAATAGTAGTTATTCAACGTGTTTGAAGTTGGTGGAGTATCTAACAAGTTGGAGGAAGGCCTAAGGTCATTAAGTAATCATAAAATAAGGGCATAAGGATAGAGTACTTAGGGGTTAGTAGGTAAAGGTAGCAATCTATAGTCATGCTTATTTCTTGTGACAGTCAAGACCAACTTTGAGAAATAGTTATCTTAGGAAATAAAATCATAAGGATGGTGTATCTATCATTGAGGGAATGGTGTTGGAATTTTTTAAATCCTTGAGGAACAATGGAAAATCCTTATACAAAATTTAATCAAGAATACCTATTGATTGTCTTGCAAAATTGCATGAATAAGCCTAGAGAGAGTAAGGGTTTGTATGAAAAGCCTTAAGTGAAAAAAGAAGAGTTGAGTGATTTACACTAGTGATTAGGAGAAGGATAAACATAGTGAGATGAGTGAAAAGAATCTAGATTAAAATTCAAGGTGAAGGAGAAAAACAGAGTTCAAAATATTGTTTAGAGCTTGAGCAAATAATGAGTCTTAAAAGCCAAAAGTTGAAAATATAGAAAGATAGTGGATAAATGAGTAATGGAGCATTGAGGTGTGCTTGAGTAAGGTGTATGGGTGCATTTAAATGTGGATGTAAGGTTGAAATAGGTGGTAAGCCATTAAACCATTAATTTTTCTTTCAAACCCTAACTATACCTATTTGAAACAAGGGAAAATGAGAAAGTTGAATTTAGGAATTTGTACTTCAAGTTGAAGTTATATAAAGAGGATTGCAAGGTACTCTACATCATCTGGACAGTTATCCATCAGTTCAAACTTTACCTTGGTTCAAATAAAAATCCTAAGAATATCATTAAGTGTGTTTCAATTTTCATAGAATAGTGTTTAAGGTGATTGATCAACTCATTTAGTTTTGTTGAGACGCTACTTCTTTCGAAGGTCTAAAAAGGTCATTTTGGCCATTCTTTAGGTAATTGAAAACCATCCAAAAGTGTTTAGAGAAAATATAAAGAATATGAGGGTGATTTCAGAGAGAATTGAAGATGCCTACGTAAATTTAGGAAAGTTTAGGAAATATAATCTCATTAAGGAGTAATCAATTTAAGGTTGAGTTTTCATGTGCATGGAATGAAAGCTAAAACGATGAAAGTTGGCTTCTCTGGATGATTCTAGGACTTCTGGAAAGAGATAGGATGAAATAAATAAGAATTAGAAATATACTAGAATAATCTACAAAGTGGAATAATAAACATTGATTCAATAATTAAATACTTCTTGAGGTAATTCAAAACTATGCAACCATCCCTCCCAGGTTAAAATGAAATAAGACCTAAATTTTGATTTATAGGCAGAAATAGATTTTTAAAATAGTTTCATTGATTGTAAATTTTGATTTGTAGTGTTTCTTTGAATTATGGAGTTCAAAGAAATGTAACTCATCCCCAAATTTCATTCAAGGATTCTTCCTTTATCCAAAGAAGGAAACCCATTTCCATGAGGAGTAACTTGAGAGAAACGGTGTCCATGTACCATAAGCATGCTTCCACCCAGGTTTCATCTTGGTCAAGAAATTAAATTTTGAAGGATTCATCATGTTCAAAGGTGAAATGTGTAGCTCAAGGAGTGACTTGATGATCATCATATCTTGAATTTTTCATTGTACCAAAATCTCTGCAAAGAATAAACTAAAATGAGCCAGTAATGTCGTCAAGCTATCTAGGACCATCATGTTTGAAGTATTAAGGCATCGTCTATCTCCATAAGAGACATATGAGAAAAGATGTGTATGAGCATCATGAAGTTGATTCCATGAAAGGATGATTTTAGATCCAGTAAAGGTGAGGGGATGATCTTCATATAGATCACCTTGTTTCTAAGAATGACCAATCATTTGAGTTCACTTTATGTAATTCACATAGTAGTGTTCTTAAAAACTCATTTAACACATAGTAGTGTGATCACACCTTAAGGAGGAGACACATTACAATCACCTAATTTTGGCAATAAGATAGAAATCTCATTTACAGAGCAATCCTTTATCTAAAAAGTGAGGATCTCATTTCAGTAAGAATCATACAAGCATCATAAAGTTGATTTGTGGTCACTAAAGTGAATTGTAGACCAAATTTCAAAATTGGTACCAATTCGAGCAGTGGTAGGTCCAAAATCCAATCTAGAAGGTCAAAAAACCTACAAAATGACTGTGTTTTCCCAAAACAAATATCATCTATAATATATATGAACTGAAAGCTTTAGGTCCTTAATGAAATCCTTAAAATAAGTAAATATTAACCAAATTAGATTTTAAAAAACTATGTTCTAGATTATAACTGTTGGAGCTACATGACCACTTCCATCAGATGCAGAGTGACCCTAATTTTATATATTTACTAAAATAAATTTAAAGTATAAAAGTATAAAGAATATAAGAATTTTTATTTTAGTAAATATGCCCCCTTCCCCCTCCCAAAATTCATAAAACTTAAAACGTGTACGTGTTCCATAACAATAGAATCAAATACGTGTTATAGTGCATACGGGTTTTAGGTTTGGAAATTACCAAACTTGACAATCCATAAAGCGTACACGTTATTTGAAAATGCGTATGTGTTTTGGCTGATTTCTATTTTTTGTCCAATTTTTGGACCACCATTTTGGTATACTTACCCCACTCAAAGGTGTAAACACATACAATAAAATATATGCCTTTGACATGTTGTTCATCTACCTTTTTAACGAATGAAGGGATGTGTTTTTATGAGAAGGTGGGCGTAAAATTCCCAGATGGAAAATAGGACTGTTTTATTTGGAAACAACTTTCAAGTTCAAAACTATCTGTAAATTTCCTTCCTTGTTGAAGTATGAAAGTGTTGCATCTAGAATCTTGTCACCCAAAATATTGGGGTTTGTATCATTGTGGAAATACTAAAAGTGTGGATCGATTTCCATGGTATTTTTAAGTTGGGGTATGTATTTTTGTTTAAGAAAAATACACAATTGTGTGGTAGTGATGATTTCATGGGGTTTATTAAATTTTGGGTTCGGAAGGCTGCATATGTGTTGAAGACTGAAAAATACAAAGATCATGTGAAATAAAATATTGAGTAATTATAGGAAAATATGTGGTGCAGAAGAATAATTGATAATTAAGACATTCAAATTGACATGTAGATTTTATCTGCCAATCATGTATTGGTATACTTTTTATATGAATGGATTGTTTGAAATCAAAAGGTGTGAACTTAATACTTGCATGTCTTAAACCAAGTCTATGGAATAGATTGTTCCCACCCAAGTAACATTTTCTATCTTTGTGTAGACACAAAATCACACACTTTGGTTAATTATTTAGTCATGATTACATATTATTGTTCATATGATTCCTAAGTAATAGAGGTACTAATCAACCCATGTCTTTGGCCATCTTTGCTTACTTTCTGTTGCCATTTTTGGTCTTACACCCTTACTTTCTCATCCTTCCTCTCTATACTTCGGCATTTATCATCCTAAACACCATCGCCTAGCCATTATGTCAGTTTCAGGCACCCTTGTCCCCTCTGGGCACCCCTGACCCCTTTATAATTTGTTCACATATTTTGGGTCCTTTCTAGCCGTTTCAGCATCTTATATTTTTAGTAGTTTTCCTCTTCGGGGTTAGTTACAAAATTAAAGAAAGGTAATCATATAAATATAAAGTTATGTGATCATAATAAAGGACCAAGCATTAAGCATTAGCTATCACCACCTAAGGTCGTATCCATCAAGCATCTAAGAGTTACATTACATCCATATAGCAAAATCCAAGGGTCCCTAGGGCTGGTTATTCTGATTACACTTCATAGGAGAGAAGTTCATTGTATTCCATGCACACTACTATTACATTTCTTTACATCTAGCTTACTTTCTCGTTATCAAGTGCGACACGCACAAGAGGCACTTATGGTACAATTCCAAACACACACACATACACATAACTACATTAGGTTTGAGATGTAGTCTAATGATAATTCATAAGTTCACCATTGTGACAGTTGAGGGTAGTTCAATCCCTCATTCTGCATATTTCATTTTTGGGAATTGATGTATATGTGAGGGTTTTGTAGGTCAATACTTCATTGTAGGTTTCTAGTGACTTCGATGATCATTGTGTGACCTCATAGAAACTAAAGGAAAACAACATCAAATACCTTGTTACCACATAAAGGAGGTTTTCTAAGAATTTTCACAGACCTAAAGGCCCATAAACAAGTCTAGGGCACCCGCAGGTGCCCCTGTCCCTCTCTAGGCACCCCAATCCAACTTATTCTTCCATATGTACAATTTTCTGAGCTTTGGTATGGTGTTCAGTGCTTTTTATTTTCCAATTTTTCAGCTCCATACACCTCTGGGATTTCTGAGAATTAGCTAAGGCTTCTACCCTCTCTTTGCACTTAGGTTTTTTACTTTATTGTTTAGTTTCTTCGGTTAATTTATGTACTTAATTTGCTGCATTTATTTACTGCTACAATAGCATCAGATTAGGTGTATGTTTCCATATTTATCTTAATCATTTTTGTGACCCTAATCTTTGATTCCAAATTCTCTCTAGGATTTTTATTCTTACACTCATTGTAGACCAAAACCATTGTTATCATCCCATATTAGGATGTTTTAGACCAAAAAATAAACTTGTCAATACTATCATGCATAGATAAAATATTGTATTTACCTAGAGCTCCAAACTTTTACATCCTTTAGCCCCATGAGCCTAGTATATTTTCTCAAAAAAATAGCTTAAGAATCCTTCATTTTGACCTCCAAAAATGAGTTTCCCTCTCTACCACTCAAGAGGACTGTGAAAAGACAATCATAGACAGTGAAGAACCATTTTTTCTTGTGTCACCTCCAAGATGGCACTAACACCTTGCAATGTCATCTTTAAACATGATGAACACTTTATTAAATGAGAATTTATCAAGAATCACTCATTCTCTTACTTGTAGCACCTCCAATATTCTTGAAAATAGAGCTTTGTTGACTAGAAATTGAACGTCAACAAGTTTGACAAATTCAAAATTCATCAAACACCGTATTAGATAATTGAAGTCAATTTAACTCTACAAACATAGGTTACAAAATGTATTATTCAGAGATCAATGGAAACTTTTATCAAAGTCTCATAATTTTTTGAGCTCACCATAGGTGAAGAAAGGAGTTTTGGTTGAATACAGAAAGCATAACTCATATTTCCACAATATTCACAACAGATGCAAGGAGGATGAATAAACTTACCATTATTCAAAGAAAATCTTCAAATCCTCGAAGCATCAAGGTAGAGAAAGTAAATCTCAGATACCCATAACTAACTTTACACTAAAAATGTTCTCATAGGGTTCGCAGGCTCAAGAATCACACAAAAGATCACAGAAGCTCAAAGCATTATTTAGAATATTGTCAAGTAAAAGAAACAAATAAAGAAGTGATAGGTAAAAGCTTCAAAGAACTAAAGTTAGACCTTGAAACTTACCATAACATCAAGTTTCACAATGAATCGAGTTCGAGAGTGGAAACAAAAATGATAACGAGGTTCCCACGAATACAAAGGACTACAATGTTGATGCCCAACTAGTAGTAAAACGTCAAGAAATCAAATCTCGTATCACATTATGCAGAACTAGAGTTTGAAACCAAATATGACCACCTCTACCAAATGTTGATCAAGAGATCAAAACAAAGGGAGAAAAATGATGGAAAATGATGATGTTCAAAGCCTCGTAGAATTAATTTATAGAGGAAAACCGAAGCTCGAACACACAACAATGGTGGCCAAAAAAAACTATTCCAGGGCTTCGCCCTCCAAAGCAAGCATGCATGTGAAATGATCAGTTTTTAGATTACAAATAAACACATTTGCCAACTCAACCTCATGCCAATCCAACTCAACCTGAGTAGAAGATCAATGGTTGAGGGATCAAAGTACAAAGATCAACGACTGATATTGCTAACCAATGCCAACTACCCCTCTTCCAATTTTAGATCATAAACGATCAGAAATTCAATGGTACATAAAATCAATGGCCATGATTCAATCACTAGGTTCAATGCAAAACTCAATCCCTAACCACAGTAAAATCACATTGGTTCCAACCATGGTTTAAGAATCAACAGTCCAGATCACCCATTTAGAAGATCAACGATTATCAAAGCACCGACATCATTCATTACAAATTCATAACCCTAACTGAGGGGAAAATAATATCAACGATCAGAGATGAAATAGTACACAGATCGAAGGCCAACAATCAATTTGATTTATCAATACAAACTCACGATTACAATAAACCCTAATCAGAGTTAGTTTCAAATATCCACCAACATCACAAAGGGTCAAAGCATTGTGTGGAGGGGGAAAAGTCCCCAAATAAATATTAATCATTGCATTTGTGACATTCCCATTTTAAGACTTTAGAAACAAGGGAATTTTTTTTTTAAATCACAATGTTCTCTGTTCTAAATAAAACATTATTTAGAACACACATTTCATTACCAATCAATCTCATAATAGATAACCATATACAACTGTAAATGACTTGGTGATACACCGATCTATTCATCCCATGACTCGGTTACCTACTGATATATTCATGCTTAACTTTAAGTATTGAATACTTATTGTATACTATGTATACTTGGTTCTCTTACCCTATATCGGGTACTGAGTGATCTATTTAAAGAACCTATCTGAATATTTGTTACCAATATTCATCTGACATCTTGTTGCTTTAAACTAGATGACATATGACAACACAACCAACAGCTTATGATACTTTGGCCAAAGATTTTCAACATACTATTTATGTCATATCCCTAGACAACATACTCGTCATTCCATAATACGTTCTTCACCGCACTCATCTGTTATCTAGAATGGTCTTTACTGACTACCACCAGTCCACTTGTCCAAGGTTTAACCCTAACCTAAGTTAGTAACATATTCTATTATAGGAAGACAATCTCAATAACTTAGGGTAAAAGGGCATACTTGGTTGACCCAAGTCAACCGGATGTGCCAAGGTACCCTGAGTTGTTGAAAGTTACTTCCTATTCTAAACACGCTACTAACTTGACCTAGAGAGAAACTAAGTTCAAGTCCTTATTTGTGTGTAGATCTAGATGATCAATGTAGAAGAGTGTTGCCACATATCAACTACAACGTTGTATCCTCGAGAATACCCTAGTCTTCATGAAGGTACAGTCTTGTAGTTGGCGTGTGCAAGCATCCTACAAAAACTGCCTCGTCACGATGTACACACCCCAAGGAGGTTATTAATGCTTAATTAATTTGGATAAAAAAATAGATTACAGCATCCATGCTAAACCCTAATCTAACACTCCATAAGTTATTTTTTATATTTGATTCAATTAATCATTAAAGAACTTTCTTAACTTATGATTGCTTTTAATGTTCGTTTACTAGTTTAACAAACAATTAACCAAAACAGGACAGCAATATCATACGTTCCATTATAAAGTAATTTAACATTCTAGAAGGTTTAGCAACCACATAGGTCCAACTAAATTAGAATTCATACAAAATTAGGTCTTATGATTTACAATCATATCTCCAATCCTTTTTGGTTTATATGCAACTTAACAAGTTGCACCATTATAAGGGAAATTGATCTAATTCCCTTTTATCATCATTATAAACCTATACATTTACAGAACTATGCATTTCAGGCATACTGTATAACAAACAGCCTTCATCCAAAATCATAAAACTTTTCTTTTTCAATACAACTCAAGAATGAATCAGAATTCTTCACAAAGAATCAGACTTATATCAGCCAATGCATCATATAATTTTTTGCCTTCTTTTATCACTTACGATGTCCATCTACAAAAATTACTAGCATGGGTAAGTTCAATGAACTGAGCATGATAAACACTAAGCATTAAAATGAAGTGCATTCCATTAATTGTTTCATTAAAACAACTCTACGTTAATGAAGTAATTAATGCAACTATTTAAAATATGCATAGGTAATAACATCCCAAAAAGAAGCAAAAAATATAAATATATAATCACTTTATGTTAGACCATTATATAATCAGCAACTACTGTATTATATCATATAAGTATTGTCCCAAAACATACTTATTTACATTAATTAGTCACCCTTGGCATTTAACTATCCCATAAATTATTACAGAATTGATATTTCTATTGACAAGAGTTTTTTTCAAAATCAAATACTTCCTTATCATTCTTTCCAAGTTTCCAGAAGGTATGTACATTCAATTTAATTATAGAAAAGTAATCCCTTTAAGATGAATCATCATACATCTTAAATAAACAAAAGATTCACAATTCATTAAAAAAGGCAGCCTAATTCTAGGTTAATTAAAATAACCTAGGTTCTATATTAGACCTCTTAACAATTCAAGAATGTATGCCAAGTCATCAATGTTTCATTTATCAAATTGAGACATTCCCAAATTTCCATAGGTATACATCAAGTATAAAAGTAAACAGTATCAAATACTAGTCAATTACTTACAATAAGTAAAGTATTTGATCCGATCAAACCTATACTGGTTCATAACATGAATTAATTATTTCCCTTCAGGGATAACAATCTTATAAATTCAACATTTAAGATATACATCCAAATAGAATTTCATTACAATCGAAGAAGGTATAGATAATCAAAAGAGTCTAACAGTTATTCTAATTCTATTTCTGCATGTTATA
This sequence comes from Taxus chinensis, assembly GCA_019776745.2. NCBI lineage: Eukaryota > Viridiplantae > Streptophyta > Pinopsida > Cupressales > Taxaceae > Taxus > Taxus chinensis. The sequence goes on along the minus strand of CM034154.1, from coordinate 629,088,156 downwards.
AGTTATCATTCAAAGTTCTGAAACCAACGTTCAAAAATAAAAGTAGACCTTTACAGGAGTTAAACTTTACTTCAATTTCACCCAAGAAGATAGAGTACAAGAAAAAAAACCTATTCCTATCCATCCAAATAAAGCAAGGCTTAGCCAATAATAGTCGATCAAACAAGTATGCATTCACTTATTAGCAAAAATGAATTAGCTACCATTTTTCTACATCATCACAACAAAAGACTTGAACAAAGTAGACCAAAAATCCATAAATAAATCTCCATCTCATAAGAGTATTGAGATCATAGGAGTTCAGTAAATGAGCTTATGCAAATGTTAGAGGAAAGAAATCTCTTCAAGTAAAGATCTGAAGAATTAATCATTTCATTAAAACATAACAAATGAATTTCCTGTTTTCAATACAAATCAGAATAAAAGACATATTACAGTCCCAAAAATAGTATAGTGGTCCCAAGTGAGTTTATTTCCTTTATCTTTAAAAGAAACCCAAGAACTCATTCACTGTATCCAATAAGGATAAAATCCCCAAACGGTAAGCTAACAAGTTCAGAATTAGCCACGAACTCAAAGACTGAAATCTCTTAAATTCTTCAGCAACTTAATACAAAGAGTAAGTAGTCCGTTAATCAACAAGAACTAAACACAAAACAACTGAACGGAGAAGTAATCCTTACCTTATAAGTTCAATGTATAAGGATAATAACTCAACCTTCCAATGAGACCCACAACATATTTTAAAGGATCTGAAGAGAGAGCAAGAAACCCAAAAATGTTTAAGTCAAATGATGTCCCATTCTTACCTCCAACACCAGACTTTCACAACCTCCAATGGCAGAGGAGACATTGCTTCTAACAAAACAGTCGACACAGAATGCGGGTTTCCTCAAACAAAGGGGAAAATATGTCTCCCTAATTTTACACCATTACCATCTCATAGAAGATGATACATTCTTGAAATAGAAATAACACATTCATTTAAACAAGACGTTCCTAGTTCAAGATCTCGAAGAGAGTACTAAACAATTCATCCAAAATTTTACCCAGTTTTCTTGTGAGTAAGTTGCTCAATAAAAGAATAATAAGCTTTAAACTTTTAATACTATTAAAACCCAATACTAAGATACTAGAACATAATCATATTCATTGATCCAATTAAAAACCCATAACACTCAAGTGACCAATATGAGTACAACGTTTAACACAAACATCTCACAAAATTTCAGAACTACATAAGCAACAAAATATGAATTCAGTGCCAATATGAACTTCCTAGCAACAGTTCAAAGTTACCCAAGTTTCCATGCATTGGTTCAAACAACACAAAGTTCCAACACAAGTTTATATCCAAACATGAATCCTAATACAATTTCAAACAAAACTCAAGGTTCCCATAAAGTTCAAAAACCTATATTGTAACAAAGGGCAGTTCGAAACACAACAGCATCAATTACAAGTTCCAGAATGAAAAACAGAGCTACAAAAACAAGTTTTACATATAAACATCACATACATGCCATCATTGAACTTGCATAGAGAAGTAGTTTCCAAAACAATATTATTTTTGCCATGAATGCATATCCAAAAATCACAGAGATTCATAAAACCCAGCAAGAAGAATAACCAGTCAAACATGAAAACATGAATCTCACAAGAGTAGAGCTATTTTTATGAATCATTTAGAAGAAAGTAAAGAATCTTAATGGTTAGAGCCTATCATTCCTGATAGTGCTTCTGCAAAATCTAAGGATACTTCCAGCCGAGCTTCCAACTCTTTTTCTCCTCCACGAAAGATCAACAATCAATAATACTTTTCCACAGTGCCTCTTATACATTCCTCGAACCGAAAATAGATCAGAGAATTCAAAAATAGCTTTGAAGTAAAGGTTGAACTACTGGTTTGAAGAACCAAATAGCTCCATGCAGAGCAGAATCCGCAATGCAAGCAAAAATAAACAACCTCCCACAAACCCACCTTCTAAGTTTCCAAGACAGTTTGCACACAAAAATCGATGCCCATTAAAACCATTAATTCCAAATTTCCCACTTATCTTTCCTTGCCACCACCTCCTAAAACTAGAGAATCCAAATTGAACTTCCACTTGCATTTCCAAACTTAGTGATACTGCCACGTAGGTTCCTCCAAATTCCCATGCAATCACCAAATATGGCAGTACTCTACCTCTTTAATTAAAAATCAAATCTCATTAATAGCTTAGGAACCACCACTTAGCGCTCCCACTTACCAATCAACCCATAGGTTCCATCTCATACCCATTAGTTTAGGATAGATGTAATTAGCTTAGTTTAGATCTTAGGTTACTTTTAAAAAACATAACCTTAGGATATAACCCCCAAACAATAAATTTCCACCTTAGGTTAGGTCTTAGTTTAACCAAATATAATAGGTTAAAAATAACTTAGCATCCCTTAGGTTATTTCTTATTCATAATAACTTAGTATTTAACAACTTAGGTTAGGATGTCATCCCAACAAAATAGAATAAGAGGCTAAGATTTGAATAAAATCCGAATAAGTAGACGTAGCTAGAACATAGGTGTTCTTACCTAGCTTAGGTTACTATTAGGATAATCCTTAGGTTTTAAGACTTTGAATTCCTCCTTTGACATAAAATAAATTGAATTTTTTTTACATCTGTAATGTCTTCCCAAGATCAATCACCAAAGACTCGAGTACAAACATATAGCTAAACGGAAACACGTTCACATAAGACCAAGGAATTTGTAACATACAAAATTCAGTCCGCTATGTCCCTCAAACTACTGAATGTCACTTTATCATTCAGTCTATGAAGAATATTTAAAACATTCCTTGGATCATTGAAATTGGTCCAAAGATGAGTCAGAAATAGGAATAAGTTTGCAACTCTTAAAGTCAGATTGTAGCTTACTTTCCCAAAGTGAAAATGAATTCTTGAAAGCCATACTATTTTAGTCTAATGATTTTTAAGAACATAAATAGTTTTTTTTCCATATCAAGCATGATCTTCAACAGTCAAAAGAACACATCTTCATCAATAAAATCACATGTCAACACTTGAAATGCAAAGGTGGAATGTAACAATTGTCAAGGGTCTTACATGCTTCCCTCTCTAAAAGAAATCATCATCCTGATGATTATCTTTTTTTAACAGTTTGCATCAAGGAAAATCAACTTATTCACTTTTCTTACCATATGTCAAAAACATATCATTTTTTTTACGTTTGAGAAATCAGCATTACGTAGTTTATTCAAAACAAATAAATATCTTCCCAAAAACTGGCATGCTTATTGTAATACAAAGATAAAAATCACAATTTTTTATCAGTCAACAGAATCAATTCTTTCAAATAGATATGGAAAAGTAGTTTTCATATCCTCAAGGTTTTCCCAAGTTGCACTTTCTTCATTAAACTGGTCCCACTGGACCTTATATTGACTTATCTCACGATTTCTTAAATGCAACAGGCAAGTTTTTTAGCACTTGAATGGGTTTAACCATGATTATTCCTGGGTCTTGGACTTGCAAGGAATTCTAATTTAACACATGTGATAAATCCGAAACATATTTCTTAAGCAAAGAAATATGGAAAACATCATGCATTTGTAACAAAGTGGGAGGTAATGCTAAGCGGGTAAGCTACAGGGTTGATTTCTTCAACTTTCTCAAAAAGGTCCCACATAACGAGGTGATAACTTGGCAGCCTTGCCAAAGGTTATAGATCTCTTTTTTGGTTTGACCCGAAGAAAGACTTTCTCACCAAGTTTAAATTTCCTGTCAACCCACTTTAAATTAGCATAACTCTATTTCCTATCTGCTTCTTCTTTCAAGCATTCACAAATCATTTTAACTTGTTGTTCCATTTTCAGTAAGAATTTCAGGTCCAATTACCTCTCTATCCTCAATGTTGTCCCAACTAACAGGGGTTCTGCATTTTATTCCGTATAATGCTTCAAAAGGTGCCATCTTAAGAGAGGCATGATATGTGTTATTGTATTCAAACTCAACTAGTGGAAGATACTCTTCCCACTTATACTGCTGGTCCATACAATACATCCATAACATATCTTCCAAAACTTGATTAACTCTTGCATTCTATCCATCTATTTTTGGATGATACGCAGAACTGAAATTCAGCTTAGTTCCTAGAGCTGCATCAAGTGTTTGTCAAAATCTTGACGTCATTCTAGGATCCGATATGATTAATTTAGGTACTCCACATAATCTGAAAATTTCGTGTACAAATCTTTTAGCTAACACAGGAGAGTCATCCTTCAAATTTCTAGCAATAAAATGTGTTACCTTTGTTAGTTTATCCACAACTACTAAGATAACATCATCTTTATTTCTTGACATAGGCAACCCTTTTACAAAGTCCATGCTTATCACTTACCACTTATACTGCAGTATGCTATGAGGATACAATAAACCGGTTGGGTGCATATGTTCCGCTTTAACACGTTAGCATTCAAGGCAATGTGTCACAAAATCTATAACATCCTTTTTCATTCCCTTCCAGAAAAATTGTTTTTTTTATATCAGCAAGCATCTTTGTAATACCAGGGTGTCCAAAAAAAGGTGAATTGTGAAATTTAGCTAACAATTTCTTTCTTAAATATATTAGCAAAGGTATGTATACTTTGTTTTCAAATCGTAATATTCCTTCATTATCGAAGTGAAAATCTTTATACCTCAGATCACTAGGATCTGCAACAAGCACTACTTTTACTTGCTAAAAGTAAGATTCGGATTTCATAACACTTTTTACTTCATCCTTAAATTGAGTTCTCAATGTTATAAGAGCAGAAATGTGTTTTCCTATGACTTAGAGCGTCAGCCACTCTATTTTCTTTACCCTTTATATAACCAATGTTAAAATCATATTGAGACAAAAAATCTAACCACCTTCATTGTCTTGCATTAAGATTTGGCTGAGTGAAGATATACTTCAGCCCAAGATGATAAGTTTTCAATTCAAAAGGTTTACCAAGCAGGTAATGCCTCCAAACTTGTAGTGCATGAACAATGGCAGCAAGATCTAAATCATGTGGAGCATAATTCAACTCATTTAACTTTAGTTTTCTACTTTTGTAAGCTATGACATGATCATTTTGTAACAAAATACCTCCTAGACCATCACCAGATGCATCAATTACCACCATAAAATCTCCATTATTGGCCCATATGGTACTGCTAGTATGAGAGTGCCCTTTGAAACTAATTGATCCCGCAAGAGTGCAACTAGGTGCACTCTCAGCATTTCTCATATTCCAAGTAGACTTTTTATCCTTCTTCTGTAATTTGAAGTTATTGCGATGCAAAATCAACTATGACATGAAATCTTTCCCAAATTTTCTATAGTAACCATGCAAGGTTTCACCAAGCTTCGATCAAGGGCTTCATGTACATTCTTAGGTGAAAGTGCCACTAAGGCTAAGTCCCTACAGATTTTGTGACCTCGAGAGATCTACAAACAAGCCCAAAGGCTTAGGTGAAGGATCATCGAGTTGTAAGTAGTGTACTTTTGTGTCTGAGAAAAAAGATTTAGATAGCTTACCATATAGTCCACGTCTTTCTCAATAATGGGTCTACACCTGTGGTTGAGATGCTCATGAACAAGTTCCTCAAATAGTTCTGAGAATCCCCGAGAATGTCATCGAATACTCGGAGAATCAGTGATTGGTCCATGTATTCTTGACAGATCACGAGTCACTTTAAACCCCCAAATATTGCAGGTGTATTTATTAATCCAAAAGGCGAAACCGTGAACTCGTCATTACCAGGCTAGCTTGACCCCAAAATTTTTGATCCAATTAGAGAGATATCACACATCACCTAATTCACAATTGAAAGATATCCAGATCAAATGGGTCTACCGATTAGAATGAGACACGATAGCTCCAAGCATCTAATCAAGAGGTTTAAATTTATGTTCAATCATAGGCCAGTGGGTATCTATTGCTAAGATTGTTGCTTTCTTTAACATTCTGTCAATCAATGCATAATTTAAGTGTTCCTAAGTCACTAAATTTTCACAGGAAAATCGCAGGTGCTCGTTAAGGTGAAACACTTGGTCTAATCAATATCTACATGATAAAAGTGGTCTTGTAGCTGGTCACTTTCAATCTCTACTAATTTAGTAGATAGTCATTTGATCACAGTTCTTAATAGGCCTACAATTGTTTTAGATCTAAGCCTTGATGACTCACGATCGTGGAATCAGTTTCCCTTTTGGGTGGAATATCTAGAAATTGATTTAGAGACCCTACTTCACATGCAGTATGGTAACTATTAGAAATTGTCTTGATGAACAGCATTGTAATCTTTAGGATTGGTTTCATAGAGAAATGAGTAAGTAGATTGTACATACCTTTATGAATGACATTTTTAAGCTTGGGCCATTTTTGGGATGTTTTTTGACAATCAAATGGCACGTTTCAAATCAGTTGAATCTATATTGTTTTTTGCACTGACGTCTAAACAACCAAAATGTAAAGTCTATCATATGCAGCCCCCAACTTTGAACCTGATCTGATTCTGCTAACGAATTTAAAGGAGCTCTATGATTACATCATAAGTTTCCAAAGGTTTACACACTAAATGATCTGACTTCAGTCCATTGGTTAGGTAAATCAAAGATTGCTGGAAAAAGACTCATACTTATTTTTTGGGAATGACATTGTGATCCTCTAATTCTACTCTCCATGTTCTCTATAAAATGTAGTTCCATCTTTTCTTATTTGAAATATGATCCTAATTTACTAGAATGTAAAACATTACCAGTAGCTCCAAATGTATGGCTGAACATTATGAGTTTTAGGAAAAACAAATGACTTACCTAGAATTTTTGCAATGGGCATGGCCAATGCCTTCTCAAACCTACTTGTAAGCTACTGCATTGTGTATATCCTGCAAAAAATTGCGATCATCCTTGTTCAAAGGACATTGATGGCTCATATAATTATCCCTTTGGCTCATGGTATTGTATTCTTACCTTTATGTTCTATCATTTCATGATGTGCTATGGATAATATTTGCATAGTTTTAGAGTTATCATTGTATCACACATGCATGGAATTATGTCCAGTATTGATGATTCTTAGCAAATTTGTGAATCGTGGCTTTCTCCTACAAACTCGTGGTCTTGCAATTCTTTCTTCCATTTCTATCAAATCAAAACTTACTTTTCATTCCGAGATTTATTCGCATGGTCCTATTTTAGGTGCAATAACCACCCCATTTAGTTTAGCTCATGGAATTTTTACTTCCTTACTTTCTCCTTATGAACATCAATAGCCTTAGCTAGGAGTAGTGTTCCTACATTATGAGTAGTTAGTTTAGGAAGCTGACCATTCCATTCAAAGATGGGCTGTTCCAAGGATTCAAGGTCTCCACACTATTACGACATTCACATGTTACATGATGAGGTGTATGTATCTTGGCCTTTTCAACAAGGTTGCAATCTCAGGTGACATACAATTTTTGGCATAGTTGGTAAACTGCATCACAATGAGTCATTTACAGTTAGTCATTCCTTGAGCTGAATTTCTACCAAGATTGGTCATGTTCTGATCAGTGGTACCTAGCCTGTAGTAGGCATCACCTCAACACTATATGATGACTCTCAAATTGATCCTAAATGATATTGGTTTCAAGAAGTCTAGTGTTCATTCAGCCTTAGAGGAATATCCCACCATGAAGGAAAGGTTTCATGCTGAAAGTTGAGATGCTCCCCACATTGAACTCTTGCAACTGTCACCTGAGAAATTCAGAAGTGGAAAGTATTTCGTCATTTCGTTGAGCTAGTTCTCATACCCATCTCCAAAAGAAGGTTTTCCACTCCAACTTGGGTGGACTTGTCCTCTGTATCTCATGAATGAGTTGCAAACATGTCATCCTAGCTTTATTGTTCTACAGGCTGGAATTTCTATGTGTATGTATAAAAATCCTCTTATCAACACCTTCATTCACTCCCAACTGTCCTCTAAAAATCAAATACATGAGCCTTATCATGATGAATTAGCATCATATTCCTCCTAATTTCCCATTACTTGATGTTCATAGTGATTATCCTACTAAATATGGAGGTCTCTTATGTACGAACATAGTAGGAAGTATGCTTATCAAGTTTCTAGGAAGTAGTTTCACCTTCCTGATGATGAGGGTTATCAGTTACATGATTCAAAACATGGAGAAGAACATGTTCTATTAGCCAAGGAAATTTAAGTTTGACATCATGACAAATGGACATCTAACTAGGTCCCAGAGCTGCAACCTTCGACTCTGATACCAAGATGGTAACATCTACCAAGTTGGTAAGACTTTATAAATAAGGAAAAAAAAAATCTTTTTTTTAAAATCACAATGTTCTCTGTTCTAAATAAAACATTATTTAGAACACACATTCCATTGTCAATCAATCTCATAGCAGATAACCATATGCAGTTGTAAATGACTCACTGATACACCGATCTATTCATTCCATGACTTGGTTACCTACCGATCTATTCATGTTTAACTTTAAGTATTGAATACTTATTGTATATTATGTATACTTGGTTCTCTTACCCTATACCGGGTACTGAGTGATCTGTTTAAAGAACCTATCTGAATATTTGTTACCAATATTCATCTGACATCTCGTTGCTTTAAACTAGGTGACATAGGACAACACAACCAACATCTTGTGATACTTTGGCCAAATATTTTTAAACATACTGGTTATGTCATATCCCTAGAAGGCATACTCGTCATTTAGGAATACATCTTTCACCTCACTCATCTGTTATCTAGAATCGTCTTTACTGACTACCGCCAGTCCACTTGTCCAATGGTTTAACCCTAACCCAGAGTTAGGAACATAGTCTATTATAGGAAGACACTCTCAATAACTTAGGGTAAAAGGGCATACTCGGTTGACCTAAGTCAACTGGATGTGCCAAGGTACCCTGAGTTGTTGAAAGTTACTTCCTATTCTAAACATGCTACTAACTTGACCTAGAGAGAAACTAAGTTCAAGTCCTTATTTGTGTGTAGATCTAGATGATCAATGCATAAGGGTGTTGCCACATATCAACTGCAATGATGTATCCTTGAGAAGACCGTAGTCTTCACTAAGGTATAGTCCTGCAGTTGGCGTGTGTCAGCATCCTATAGAAACTGCCTCATAATGATGTACACACCCCAAGGAGGTTATTAATGCTTAATTAATTTGGATAAAAAAATAGATTACATCATCCATGCTAAACCCTAATCCAACACTCCATAATTTCTTTGCTATATTTGATTCAATTAATCATTAAATATCTTTCCTAACTTATGATTGCTTTTAATGTTCGTTTACTAGTTTAACAAGCAGTTAGCCAAAACAGGACAGCAATATCATACGTTTCATTATAAAGTAATTTAACATTCCGGAAGGTTTAACAACCACATAGGTCCAACTAAAGTAGACTTCAAACAAAATTAGGTCTTATGATTTACAATCATATCTCCAATCCTTTTTGGTTTATATTCAATTAAGAGAGGAAGAGTCTTCCTCTGAAGGATTAAGTGTTAGGGTTTGTCATACCCTTCTTATCTTTCACAATTTCTATAATTTTTCTGCATATTCTTACACATTCCATTACTATGTTAGAATTTTTTAGATAATGATCAACATCTTATGCAACTTAACAAGTTGCACCATTATAAGGGAAATTGATCTAATTCCCTTTTATCCATCTATCAAACGATATCCAGATAAACATAAAATAAAATGAAGAATATCAACAAGATAGAACTTCCATCTCCTTTATAAAAGTATGAGGTAATTTACATAACAAATGCAAGTAAATCTCCAACTTTCAATTCATCATTATAAACCTATACATTTACAGAACTATGCATTTCAGGCATACTGTATAACAAACAGCCTTCATTCCAAAATCATAAAACTTTTCTTTTTCAATACAACTCAAGAATGAATCAGAATTCTTCACAAAGAATCAGACTTATATCAGCCAATGCATCATATAATTTTTTGCCTTCTTTTATCACTTACGATGTCCATCTACAAAAATTACTAGCATGGGTAAGTTCAATGAACTGAGCATGATAAACACTAAGCATTAAAATGAAGTGCATTCCATTAATTGTTTCATTAAAACAACTCTACGTTAATGAAGCAATTAATGCAACTATTTAAAATATGCATAGGTAATAACATCCCAAAAAGAAGCAAAAATATAAATATATAATCACTTTATGTTAGACCATTAAATAATCAGCAACTATTGTATTATATCATATAAGTACTGTCCCAACAGATACTTATTTACATTAATTAGCCGCCCTTGGCATTTAACTATCCCATACATTCTTACAAAATTTATCTTTCTATTGAAAAGAGTTTCTTTCAAAATCAAAGACTTCCTTATCATTCTTTCCAAGTTCTCAGAAGGTATGTACAATCAAGTTAATAAAGCAAAGTAATCCCTTTAAGATGAATCATCCTACATCTTAAATAAACAAAAGATTCACAATTCATTAAAAAAAGGCAGCCTAATTCTAGGTTAATTAAAATAACCTAGGTTCTATATTAGACTTCTTAACTATTCAAGAATGTATGCCAAGTCATCAATGTTTCATTTATCAAATTGAGACATTCCCAAATTTCCATAGGTATACATCAAGTATAAAAGTAAACAGTATCAAATACTAGTTAATTACTTACAATAAGTAAAGTATTTGATCCAATCAAACCTATACAGGTTTAGGGATAACAATCTTATAAATTCAACATTTAAGATATACATCTAAACAGAATTTCATTACAATCTGAGAAGGTATAGAGAATCAAAACGGTCTAACAACTATTCTAATTCTACTTTTGCATGTTATAAGTTATCATTCAAAGTTCTAAAACCAACGTTCACAAATAAAAGTAGACCCTTACAGGAGTTAAACTTTACTTCAATTTCACCCAAGAAGATAGAGTACAAGAAATGAAACCTACTCCTCTCCATCAAAATAAAGCAAGGCTTAGCCAACAACAGCCAATCAAACAAGTATGCATTCAATTATCAGCAGAACTGACTTAGCTACCATTTTTCTACATCATCAAAAAATGATTCGAACAAAGTAGACCAAAAATCCATAAATAAATCTCCATCTCATAAGAGTATCGAGAGCAGAGGAGTTCAGTAAATGAGCTTATGCAAATGTCAGAGGAAAGAAATATCTTTAAGCAAAGATCTGAAGAATTAATCATTTCATTAAACATAACAAATGAACTTCCTATTTTCAATTCAAATCAAAATAAAAGACATATTACAGTCCCAAAAAATAGTATACTGGTCCCAATTGAGTTTATTTCCATTATATTTAAAAGAAACCCAAGAACTCATTCACTGTATGCAATAAGGATAAAATCCCGAAACGGTAAGCTAACAAGTTTAGAATTAGCCATGAACTCAAAGACTGAAATCTCTTAAATTCTTCAGCAACTTAATACAAAGAGTAAGTAGTCTGTGAATCGACAAGAACTAAACACAAAAAAAACCGAACGGAGAAGTAATCCTTCCCTTATAAGTTCAATGTATAAGGATAATAACTCAACCTTCCAATGAGATCCATAACATATTTTAAAGGATCTGAAGAGAGAGCAAGAAACCCAAAAACGTTTAAGTCAAATGATGTCCCATTCTTACCTCCAACACCACTGAAAAAAAAAATCCAAAACTAGACTTTCACAACCTCATAACAGTGGCAGAGGAGACCTTGCTTCTAACAAAACAGTCGACCCAGAATGCGGGTTTCCTCAAACAGAGGGGAAAATATGTCTCCCTAATTTTATGCCATTACCATGTCATAGAAGATGATACAGTCTTGAAATAGAAATAAAATATTCATTTAAGCAAGATGTTCCTAGTTCAAGATCTCAAAGAGAGTACCAAATAATTCATCCAAACTTTTACCTAGTTTTCTTGTTAGTAAGTTGCTCAATAAAAGAATAATAAGCTTTAAACTTTTAATACTATTAAAACCCAATATTGAGATACTAGAACAAAATCGGATTCATCGATCCAATTAAAAACTCATAACACTCAAGTTCCAAATATAAGTACAACGTTTAACACAAACTTATCACAAAATTTCAGAACTACATAAGCAATAAAATATGAATTCAGTGCCAATACGAACTTCCAGCAACAGTTCAGAGTTCCCAAGTTTCCAGCATTAGTTCAAACAACATGAAGTTCTAACACAAGTTTATATCCAAACACGAATCCCTAATACAAGATCAAACGGAACTCAAGGTTCCCATAAAGTACAGAACCCTATATTGTAACGAAGGTTAGTTTAAAACACAACATCCTCAATTACAAGTTCCATAATGAAAAACAGAGCTATAAAAACAAGTTTCGCATATAAACATCACATGCATGCCATCATTAAACTTTCACAGAGAAGTAGTTTCCAAAACAATATTATTTTTTCCATGGGTGCATATCCAAAAATCATAGAGATTTATAAAACCCAGCAAGAAGAATAACCAGTCAAACATGAAAACATGAATCTCACGAGAGCAGAGCTATTTTTATGAATCATTTAGAAGAAAGCAAAGAATCTTAATGGTTAGAACCTATCATTCCTAATAGTGCTTCTGCAAAATTGAAGGGAGACTTCCAGCTGAGCTTCCAACTCTTTTTCTCCTCCACGAAATATCAACAATCAACAATATTTTTCCACAGTGCCTCTTATACATTCCTCGAACCGAAAATAGATCAGAGAATTCAAAAATAGCTTTGAAGTGAAGGTCAAACTACTAGTTCAAAGAACCAGATAGCTCTATACAGAGCAGAATCTATAATGCATGCAAAAATAAACAACCTCCCACAAACCCACCTTCTAAGTTTCCAAGATGGTTTGCACAAAAAAATCGAGGCCCATTAATGCCATTAATTCCAAATTTCCCACTTATCTTTCCTTGCCACCGCCTTCTAAAACTAGCGAATCCAAATTGAACTTCCACTTACATTTCCAAACTTAGTGATACTGCCACGTAGGTTCCTCCAAATTCCCATGCAATCACCAAATATTTCAGTACTCTACCTCTTTAATTAAAAATCAAATCTCATTAATAACTTAAGAATCGCTACTTAGCTCCCACTTTCCAATCGACCCATAGGTTCCATCTCATACCCATTAGTTTAGGATATATGTAACTAGCTTAGGTTAGATCTTAGGTTACTTTTAAAAAAATATAACCTTAGGATATAACCCCCAAACAATAAATTTCCACCTTAGGTTAGGTCTTAGTTTAACCAAATACAATAGGTTAAAAATAACTTAGCATCCCTTAGGTTATTTCTTATTCATAATAACTTAGTATTTAACAACTTAGGTTAGTATGTCATCCTAACAAAATAGAATAAGAGGCTAAGATTTGAATAAAATACGAATAAGTAGACGTAGCTAGAACATAGGTGTTCTTACCTAGCTTAGATTACTTTTAGGATAATCCTTGGGTTTTAGGACTCCGAATTCCTCCTTTAACATAAAATAAATTGAATTTTTTTTATGTTTGTAATGTCCTGCCAAGATCAATCACCAAAGACCCGAGTATAAAGATACAGCTGAATGGAAACACGTTCACATAAGACCAAGGAATTTGTAACATATAAAGTTTAGTCTGCTATGTCCCTCAAATTACTGAATGTCAATTTACCATTCAGTCTATGAAGAAGATTTAAAAAATTCTTTGGATCACTGAAATTGATCCAAGGATGAGTCAGAAACACGAATAAATCTGCAATGCTTAAAATCATATTGCAGCTTACTTTTCCAAAGTGAAAATGAATTCTTGAAAGCCATACTATTTTATTCTAATAATTTTTAAGAACAGAAATAAATTTTTTTCCATATCAAGCATGCTCTTCAACAGTCAAAAGAACGCAACTTTATCAAGAAAATCACATGTCAACACTTGAAATGCAAAGGTGGAATGTAACAATTGTCAAGGGTGTTACAACATTGACTTAATCAAGTCCAAACCTTAGTTCGAGGACCAAAAAAATATTAATTAAATAATTATTGAAGCTAAAAAAGTCATATCCTTAGGCCATACAAATCAAAGGGAGCCAAAATATGTATTGTATGCAATGACTAATCAAAGGATCTCGTGACCTAATGTCAAACATAATATTTACCAAATGATTGATCAAAATATAGTTTATAATATGTTGCTCGAACCAAAAGTATGCTATTATAGTCAATGACTATAGTCTTAGATATTATTATTAGGGTGGCCACTTACACACATGATTTCCCCAAAGTGGTTCGTATGTATACCTTTCCAAATAAAATTACCTAAGTCTTATCAAATTATCCTTAGTTTTCCCAAAAAGGTGGTCAATGAAAAAATGAATATCATGAAAGTGTCACATCAAGATGGTCCCCACAGAAAGGTGACAAAAGAAAAATATTTTACCATGCATATGAAGACATCTTACAATGGATAGAAGTCAGTGGGTCCTACAACTTTATCATAGATATGGGAATGGGATCACATTGTGATTGGACGTCTCTTAGGAGGATTGAGAGCTCGGGTTCTTCAAGAGCCAACTATCATGGGTTGGGTTCCAGATGAGGCTGATATCCGCAGTCACATGGGGGATACCAATTATTACATGTGATTATTTAATGAGATACAACCCCACATGATCACATGGCGGTCGTACAGGCTATACCAGTGGCCTCAAGATGTAGTTGAATTGAGTACCATGACATTGGATCATTTCATCCTTGGGAGAAAGAGCCATATATTGGAATGGTACAAAGTGGAAAAGTTCCATCGTCAATTTGGTCTCATCTAGGAGATTCTTGGTGATGAGATGTGGTATGCATGCAAGTACAGAGAGACCTTCCATATGGGGCCTCAGATCAAGTTGGGCCAAGTGCGCACTAGTTTTATATAAGTAGTTCCATAGTCTTAGGTACAACGGGAATAGATAATGGACCTGGGGATGAACCCATATTATGCAGCATGGTATGTGACAATGTTGCCATGGAGATTAACTATACCACAAGATGTATTCAATTCCACAAAGTAGGGGGACATGGCCCAGATCCTAGAGCACAGAAATAGGCTAAGGCACATGCAATTCCACAAGGAGGACCACATTTAGGGCTACCAGTGCATCAAGTGCTAGTCCAAAAACAAAATTTAGTGCAACAATAGGCAGTGGTACGTCCACATGTATTAGCAACAGAAATGCCCCTTCAAGTTCCATTACGGGTACGATTGAAAGGACCTTCATCACCCCCTCACGCATGATTCCACGACATAGTCCACCATGAGGTGGAGGAAATGACAGGGGTAGTGAGGAGATGGAGGAGGATGCATAGGATAAACATGTTGGTGGGTAGGTCGCTTCCTTATAAAATATGACAACTTTATAGCTTTAGGTTACAGCCGAGATAGACTAGACCGTCACTCAGAGAGATCAAGATATTACATATGGGGATTAACTCCTGATAGAGTGATATTAGGCCGGGATAGAGAGAGTATAGGATATGACTGAGAAAGATTAGGTGATAACAGATAGTCTACCACTGCAACAGGCAGAACCCAATTACAGAAAGAGTTATCCTATGTGAGAGCAGAGTGTGATATGCTTTAATAGGTAAACACTAATTTAGGAATTCAAGTATTGATTAGTCAGAGTGCCTCCCTAGTAGTTGAAGCTACCTATTATAGGATGTAATATAATGTGGCTATTGTAGTCATTTTTACTCCCATCACAAAAGGAAGGAACCCCATGCACACCGTCCTATCACCCAGCGAAAGCTGAGCACTCACCCGAGGCACACGCGGGTACCGAGTCTCTCTTTTATGTGAGTTTAGTGGGAAACATCATCTATGATTAGTGTAAGAGTTTCCAGGAGGGAAGTTAAGACATACAAGAACCATAGGGCTCAGAATGGCCTCTAGATCCTTGTAGTCACTTCAGACCAAGTGCTTTAATAGAATCCAAAACATGTATTATGGTAGAAAGAAATATACAAGCATTCATACTTAGCATGAAAGGAAAGAGAACTCATAAGAGAGAAATATGCATTAGAACCATTGATATTCATGTATATATTATAACAGGTAACCTCATTACATTCATTGAACCATTACAGAGTGTCACAGAGAAGCAGACCGCAGTCATGCATTTCACTGGACTTATGTAACTAAGCTACCAAGAGAAAATTTACAACTCCATGCCTAGTACATTCTCTCTCCGAGTGCAACTATCCACTAATAGATTCCTCACAGTAATTATGTAGAGCTCCACCCATGATGTCTCTCAAACTTGCTCTCTCTCTAACCCACTATATCTCAAAACTCATATATCTTTTACTCCACAGGCACTTGTATTTATCACTTTCCTGCACTGCCAACTCACCTTCCAACGCCCTCAGATCTGATGTGCCAAGTGTCGAATGTGGTCCTTCATGCGAGCATGCTTCTCCAGGCCTGAGCTTTCCACTTTATCTCATGATGTTCTTCTAGAAGATTCCATCCAAGGCATGCCCCTATCTGGGCCAACCTGTCCAGGCTGGCACCTTATCCACGCGCAACCAATCATGCTTTTCACGTGTTCTACCCTTGGGTGCTCAAATTGACTAAGTCCCAAACCTCCTTTCGTGCATCGTGTATGCTATGTGCTTCCTTAAACCTTTCTCTTACATGCTTTTTCCTTGCATGCCTTTCCATAACTGGGACCTTGTGCTCCTATACCTTCATACTTGGCCAATATTCCAGGGGTCCAACATCACCCCACACTACACCTGTTCTCCATCCTCGGAAACACTTTACTCAACCAAGATGCATGTTGCCTTAGGGAACCAATGTATAACCTTACACTTTACAAAAGAATAAGGGAATGAAAGAATTGGGGAAAGAATGAAGAATGGGGGGGAGCATTAATTCAACAAGCTAGGAAAATCCTTTCCATAAGTCTACCTCTAGCTTATTCCACACTTCGACCTCACCCTGTGCCTTCTGACAGAGGTCACCCACCAGGGTGCTCACTTCGTCAAAACTCAGGCCAATTCCCTGGGTGCCCAAAGTGTCCATGATCTACTCCATCTCTTTTCCCAGGTCTTTGAGCTTGTCCATCCTCCTGGTAATTTGAGGGTATAGTTCCTTTAGCCGGGCCTTGATCAAACTCCTTAAGGCTTCAATTGCCTCTGATTTTTTCTCTACTTTGGCTAGAACTTTGTCCCTTTCCACCCTATTCCCCTTGTTCTTTCTTGGAACTCTTTTAGCTCCACTTCGAGTGTGGCAACCAAGGAGCTTGCCACCTTATCTTTGTCTACGCATGTATCATACGTGGCCTCCGCAGATTGGGCAGTGACCTTAACCTCTGCAAGCACTTGGCTATACTCAGCAATGAGCACTACCACCTTCAATTTGTCCTCCTCCTTCAAGTGCATGGCCACTTCTTCTGTAGAATCCAGGGCCAAAGGTCATCTCTCCATAGTGAGGATGCACATTAGATCTTCTATACATTCCAGAAGGGACGAGTACTTCTGTGCGGGTGGCACTAAGTCTGGGTGCTTTAAAAGGATGGTGCCCTTGATAGACTCCATTTTCTTGTATACTTCCTACACCTTTATCTTCTCTTCCTTTAACTCGTGCTTAGTTGTGCGTTGATCAACTCTTCCTACTTTAAGCTCTGGGTCTTCTCTGCTATCTCCTCTTCCTTCTTCCCTAGTTTTTCCTCCAGTACTCTTATCTTATCATTACACACGAAGAGTCTAGCCTCAGTCTCGACCATGACCTTGTTGAGTGTATTACAGACTTGCTCATTCTGAGAGCTCCTAAGCATTCACTAAGGGATTGACCCCCTTAGATTCTGGTAATGTTATGAGTGCTCCCTGACAGACTTCAAAGTCTAGCTCATCAATGTGGGACTCAAATGCCCAAGAGAGCATCTTCTTTGTTCTGGGGTATGTGCCCTCCTTTTCAAAAGACCCCATGGCTAAAATCCTTTTTGTGGGTACAGTGCTTTGGAATCACGCACGTAGCACCTTCTTCATGTCATCAACGTAGCCCATTACTTGCCTCTGCTCCGTATCAAGAGTCCTCCTACCTGAGCACACCTTTGGGGAAACTTACTATTAGAGTAGGACCTCCTCCCAGGCTATCATGTTGTTTTTCAATATTCTCCTCCTTCCCTTCCTTCAGCACTATGTCCACATTGCGCTCCAACTCTTGGTCTACCAGGGCTTCGAGCATTTTCTTTGCTTCTCTTTCTGCCACCTCAGTGATCTACTCCTTCGTAAAACTTATTGCTCCCTGCTTTTCCCCGCCAACCTCTTCATTCCTTTCCATGTCTCCGGTGTCTTCCTCATCCTGTGTGCCCTTGCCGCATGAATACGAACTCCTGCTTCTCATCTCCACTCTCCTCTTCTGAGTCGTAGATGCTAAAGACCTGTGGCTCCTGGTCTTTTTCAGGCTCATCTTCCTTGCCGTCATCTTCTTCACTCTCATCCCCTCTTCTGCCCATGTACTTCTCCATGTTGTCGGTCACCTCTGAGTCAGCTTCCTCATCTACCCTCTACTTTTTCCTGAGAGGTGGCTCCTGAATAGGGGATTCAGCCTTATCTTCTCCCTCAGGTGACTCTTCCTTGGTGAGGGGTTTCCTAGGTGCCTCTACTTCTGGTGTCTTTTCCTTCACCGGGACTTCTTTCTCCATATGTAAGTGCTTGGCTTGGTGCTTTTTGTTGGCATGCTCACTGTCTGAGTAGTCTACACACTTGGTGCTTTATCTTCTCTTCTCCCTCTTCTTGGGCACGGGCTTCTTTCTCTCCATGGGATCCTCAGGTATGGAGACTTCATTCTCCAGGTATGCACCCTTTTCAAACTTTGGCCTTATACGGAGGTACACATGCACCATGGCTCCTCCAATGATGGGTAGTGTTATCATCCTTGTCATCTGGATCTCGTGTGACATGTACCTCTCCACGTACATACACTTGCCACCGGGGTAATTCAACTTCTTTCTCATCTCCCTATGCTCCCGGTCCAGACTACCTAGTTCCAGCCTTAACTTCTTTGATTCCTTAAATCTATTCACTCCCGCTTGGAAGTACTGAGTAGTGAACGCGAAGGGAAGCTTGCACCAAGGGCTCCATGATTCATCTATTAGCTTGAACCTTCCCAAGTAGAAATGTTGATAGACAGTGAATTCAGCTTCCCCCTCAGTGGCTACTGGGAGTTGTTTAGGGATTCTCCACTCTGCCCCGAACGTGTTCCTTAGGCGCGTATACCATTTCTCTAGCCATGCCTTGTGGGGTGCTGTCATTGTATCACAGGCATACTTCTTCAAACCTCTTCGTGTAGGTGAAGGATCCTCAGTGGGGTACTCCCATACAAACTTTTCTAGTGCGTCAGGCACTCCAATCTCTGAAAATACAATGGTGAGCAAGATGTTGCCGAAAGAGGATTTTTTCCCCATCCTTCGCGCAACTGACAATTTCTTCTGTGATGTATGTGGACAAGTTGTATATGGTGCCTTCTAAAATTTTCCTGCAGACATGTAACCAGGGTTTGTTGACCTGGGTCCACCTCTCCTGGCCATTCAGCTTAGTCACCAGATGCGCATGACCATTTTCATCACGGGGTCCTTGATGTCTGAAATGTTGTAATACCTCGACCCCTTCTTGCAGGCATATTTGGTGATGGTCTCCTGAATAGCCTCCTTGTCTGCCTAGGTCATCTTCCAAGCTATCTCCCTCACATATGAGGCCTGTAAATTGTGAGATAAGCTGGGGAGTAACATGGATCTTGCACCCCGCAAAGTGGAAGTAATATTCGTGTACCCGTGACATTAACCATTGGTACAGGCTCTCTGGTTTTCCAAAATAGGGCAACTCATAGAGTTGTAATAGCCCTGCCTTCTCTATTTTGACCTTAACATCATCATTGTATATCGGCAAGCCCTCTGGTGTTCATTTACTGGTGGGGCGCACTAATTCCAGTGCCATTTCCTTCTCTATCATGTTTTTTCGGTGATTATAATCACTTACAGGTACATTTCTCAGGTGGGATTCCCACTCCTTCCCCATCATCACCCCATCTAGGTATTGCATCTTTGCATACCATTCTTCATTTGTGTTTACTTTGGGTTCTTGTTGTTTTTCCTTTCCCTTTCCCTTTCCTTTCTTGGGTGCCATTGTCGAGGTCTTTTTATTACTCTGTTCTTCCAATTCTTCCAACCTCCGATCTCAAATCTGTGATATAACTCTCTTGAACCCATGCCCTAGTTTTTCGAACCCTAACTAGGATCAAATTAACTCCACAAGATGCACCTCCTTACAACCCTTTTCACACCATGTAACCCCTTCCTTCTAGTTTGCAAACTCAAACTGGCTACTCATGCTTTGATCTCACAGGTCTTTCTTCGCACGATCAAATTTGGAAACCCTAGTTTATAAAATCCACTCCTTTCTCTATTTCGTAAAGTGAAAATGAAAGAGCCTCAACCCTTTACTTATAGTTTTTCTCTTTTTAAACATTAAATGGTACTTCACCTACCACCATACTTTGTTCATTTAATGCAGTTTTTCAAACAAATCCCGTCTTCAGTGCTTTCACTCATGCACCCAACCTTGCATGAAAAACTCCTCCAACCTTCTGGCGTGCAACCAATCTAACATGACAGGAGACTCTTGCGCACACGTAACCCATTACCGAAGGCACTTCTTCTATCCTGATTCTTGCTTTTTCCTACCTCATGTTGCTTAAATGCACTTTCTCCTTCTTGGTACATGGGATCTACAAGTAGCTTTACCCTGGCACCAACCATTCATCTTCCATCTTTCTTCGTATACCTCTTTCAACCAGGCCATTCAACAAGGATTTTCAACACAACTTCCTTGGTACCTTAATCATGCGCTCCTTCACATTTCTCCACCCCACACTTAAAATGATGTGTGGTCCTCTGTGCACTCACAAATTCTCAAAAATAGCAATAAGGTTACCGGTGCCCAAGGTGCAAAACAAAACAACAACGCGAAAGGGAAACACAAGAAAGGGAAAGCATAAAGGAAACTTCTAAAATAACTGGAAAAAATTACCTTATTTACAAACACCAAGAAGACTTATTTATAGTAGGGCTTCAGCCTACTCCCATTGAAGTGTCTAGGAAACTTCATCCCATCCAGCGCTTATAACTGGCACGCGCCTGAATCAAGGATGTACGAGATTGTGTAAGGACCCAACCAATGGACTTTCAACTTCCCAGGATGGCGCAGAAACTTAGAATCATATAGTAACACCATCTACCCAACCTCAAACTTCTTGTTCCTGATGTGGAAATCATGCCAAGCCTTTTTCTTTTCTTTTTCTATTGTTTGGCTCCACCTGGCGAGTGATCGTCTCTCATCCAGCTTCATTAACTCATCAATCCTTTCTTCCAGCACTTGTTCATCGTCTAATCCTCCTGTACATGCTATTCATAGAGAAGGTAACATAAATTCAACCAGAAAAATAGCTTTCATGCCAAACACCAATTGAAATGGTGTGGCTTTGTTTAGCCTTTTATACGTTGTCCTGTAAGCCCATAATACTGCCGATACTTTGTCATCCCAATCTTGTCTTCTGACATCACAAATTTTGGTCAAGGTATGACTCAGTATCTTATTGAATGCTTCCATAGTTCCATTTTCTTGTGGGTGATAGGGCATAGTCTTGTGATGAGCCACCATGAACTCTGATAACAGGATCCTCATGGTCTCATTCAAGAAATGTGTACCCCTATCGCTGGTCAAACTCAACGGGCATCCATATCTTGTGATAATGTTCTCCCACAAGAACCTTGCCACTGTTGTTGCGTGTAGTCTTTAGTTGGGGCTGCCTCTGCCCACCTTGTGAGATAATCCATGCAAGTGATGACATAACATGACCCAGTCCTACGTGCTGCTGGTGCAATAGGTCCCACAAAGTCTATTGCCCACTTTTCAAAAGGCTCCATGCTAGGAATAGGGTGCAAAGGCATTTCATCTCTCCTTCCTAGTTTTCCAATGCGCTGACAATGGTCACACGCTTTACAATAATCTCTAAAATCTTTGTACAAGGTTTCCCACCACAAACCTACCATTAATATCTTGTGCATGCTGTGGCATCACCTGCATAATGCCCACCCGCACTTCCTCCGTGTGCTTCCTCCATGATGGCTAGGTTCTCATGCTCTAAGACACACCTGCGTAAAACTTCATCACGTCCCAACTTGTATAAGTCTCCACTAATTAACATGTAGGGTGTGGCGCATATGGCCAACTACTTCTTTTCCAATGTCTTCATTCCATCCGGCGCCACACCTTCCTTTAAAAATATTGCAATCTCTTCCAAATCTGAAGGGCACGCGCCATAACCTAAACAGTTGTGCATCTGGCATTGTTTCCTCAATACTCTGCGTGTCCTCCCCTGAATTAATTCTTGACAGATGATCAGGCCCACAGTTTATTTTTCCAGGCTTTACTACAACGGTGAATTCAAACTCTTGAAACAACAACACCCATCGACATATGCATCCTTGTAGAATAGGCTTGTTCACTAAATACTTTAATGCCATGTGGTCAGTGTAAAACACAAAGGGTGTTGCCAGCAGGTACTATCTAAACTTGAAGAGTGCGTAGATCATTGACAATGCCTCACACTTGGTTGTGGTATAGTTTTTCTCTACTGGTGTCAGCTTCCTGCTTGCAAAACACAGAGGATGATCAACAATCCCTTCACCTAGCTATGCAAGCACTACTCCAATGGTGGTCCCTGAGGCATCTACATGGACATGGAAGGGCTTGTCCCAAGAGGGAAAACATAAAATAGGTACGGTGATAAGCCTATCTTTTAATGTATCAAACTCCCTCTACTGCACCTCTCCCCAATGGAAGGCACTTTTATGTCTAAGCAACTCCTCTAAAGGCACAGCGATCTTGGCATATCCCTTAATGAATTTTCTGTAATAGCCCATATGCCCAAGGAATCCACGCACTGCGCTCTGGCTAGTAGGCTCCCTTAACCCCACAATAACTGTAACCTTAGCGGGATCTACCAGCAAGCCCTCCTTACATATGATATGCCCCAATAAAGTCCCAAAGGGTGTAGCAAACACACATTTCTTAATGTTGAGGGATATCCTCAACTGCCTACACCTCTCAAACATTAACCTCAAATTGTCACAATGGTCCTTAACCAGACCATATACTGTCCAATCATCCAAATAGACCTGAAGAAACTTATGGATGAAGTCCTGGAATGCTTGCACCACTATGCGTGAAAAGACAGCTGGCGCATTCTTCAATCCAAAGGGCATGACCGTATATGCAAAACTTCCCCACTCGGTGGTGAAAGTTGTCTTCTCCTAGTCTTCCTTTGTAATCTGGACTTGGTGGTACCCTAAAAATCCATCCGTAAAGGAATAGATCTCATGCCCCAGTGACTCCTTCCAAAATTTCTTCAGTGAAGGGGGTCGGAAAGGGATCAATGACACAAACTATGTTCAATTCCCTATAATCCACACAAATCCTAATCCACCCATCCTTCTTGATGTGATTACCATCAGGCTTATCCACTCTGATTCTTCTACTGCCTCAATGATCCCAGAAGCTATCATTTTGTCTATCTCCTCCTTGACCTTCACACAAAATTGGGATTCATCTGGTAGGGCCTTTTCCTAACCGGGCACACACCGTCCTTTAGTTTTATCTTCATCTCCCCTAAGGAATGGTGAATGCCTTTGAGCTCATGGTACCCACGTGGGAATAAATCCTCAAATTCACGCAGTAGATAAATGATCTTAGATACTTCCCTCTCCATCCAGTAATCTCCAATAACAAGCTTCCTTGGGTTCTTCTCCTGAACTGATGTTAACTTTCTTCATTTTTAAAGGCTCATGGTAGGTGTGCGCATGAGTATCTGCACTGTCCACTACCTCACACATCCCTACAAAATGGCTAACATCTAAGCTTTCTTGATTCCTCTCCATCAATCACATATACCAACTTTCCCTTCTCCTTTTCCAAACATGCATGCTCAAGTTGTAACTCTTCTGTTTCCTCTACTTCTTCAAAGCGCACCTCTGATCCTAGTTCACCTAGTAATTCTAACAGCCTATCTTCCATCCTGGCACTATCCCCCATGGTAAGGCACTTGATATCCTACAAGGCCTTATCAAATGATGGTTTGGTACTCTGATACTCAAAGGTTTGAATAAGGTCAGCCGTGAGCTCTTTCCAATTCCTTGTCTGGCAGCGTGTCTCTGAAATGAATGTACCATGTGTGCGTAACCCTGTAGTGTAGAATACAACTTGTGCACCTAGAGGGATGGTGGTAAAGCTTCCACACCTTCTCTCTAGACCCATTTCACACTCTTGGATATGGAAAGAGGTGGGCTCCTTCCCATGGTAGTCTTTGATGATGGTGGGTACATTGCTCCTAGAAAATTTGATAGAGAGAGAAATTCTTACCTCGCACCACTCCAAAAGGATTTCTTGATGTGTGGCCCACCACCAAGCTGATGTGCCAAGTAAGACATAACTTAACATCCCCCTCCATTCCTTTCCATCCTTCCACTGAGCTTCCACCTCCTACAGAAAGATCTCAGGGAAGGCTCCTCCTAAATACTTGGGCAGTTCTTTTCCTCCAAGGTGCCTAACCATGCATGCACCTTTGTTACCTTGGTCACCAATCCTCTCAACTACCATCCCATCAATTTGTAAGTTCCATGCACCCAATTGTCACATGCCAGGACTGGTGGTATCACTCATTGACTGAGCATCTTCAAACTGGATAACCCCGTTAGTAGGGTGTACCATCTCAGGGTCTTTGATTGAGCACACATAAATCCTGTCTAGAACTTCCTCCCCCAATGGTTCAATATAGGGTGTTGACTTCCCATCAGCCAAGGGTATAATGACCCATTCCTCCTTGTTCTCAAAGTTGATGTACCCTTTGTTGAACCGAAGGTCCGCATTATTCTTGTAACACCAAGGGCACCCAAGTAGTGCTGGGAAATTTTCCACCTCAGCGAGTGCCAAGACTTCAAAGTCCCCAGTAAACTTGGCTCCCTAGATAGTAATAGCTGCATCCTTCAAGACACTGATGGGAATTACCTTAGTCTTGTTTTCCATATACAACATTCAAAGATGGCTGTAATGTAGGTCTTCCCATCTGATGCCATGCATCCAAAGTCAGAACATTAACCTCCGTGCTTGTGTCAATGAGGATATTACTTGAGGAGCCATCCATCTACAACTACATTCAACGTAATCTCCTTGTCATAGTTCGAGGCTATGAGGGGGAAGGTTCAAGTGCAAGACCTATCTCTCACACTCTTCTCTGGTGCATGGTACCTTCTCTCTCAACCAGGATCCTAGCAAGGGAATGATATTCTCCTACCTTATCATTTTACACACCTCCTTGACCTCATCCAAGTCATCCTTTTGTGCCTCAACTCTCCTTCCTTGTTCCTCCCTCATGGATTGCTCCTTTAGACACTGGATCTCCCCTTGTAAGCTCTGAATAACATCCATGGTGTCCTGATATATCTCCTTTTGATGCGTAGGATCTAGATACTTTCCATGAATGACCTCCTCCCTTGAAACCAAGAGTTTTCTATCTTGGTACCTCTCTTGTGCATGTGGCTTCTACCCTTGTTGTTACCAAGATAGGTTCCAAACCTACATCATCATGTTACCCAAGGCATCCACTATATGTCTTCCTTCTTGATGCTAACCATTGCAGTGCCCTTGTCCTTCTAGTGCTAATGATTCATATGCTCAAATAATTATGGGCACTCCTCATACTTATGCTTCTTCCCACACCACAAGCACTGCAAAAGGTCTAGGAACTCACGTTTGTAATGTTTTGTAGATCCACAGTTGAAACATGTTCCATGCATGGGAACTCACTCCTTCCTCCTCCATGGTTACCTTGACCACAAAATCCTCCTCAAAAACCCCTTCCACGCACACACCTCCATCTACATGCTCCTCATAACGGAAATCATCACCCTTAAACTACTTGTAATGCTGGTTTGGCACACCCCATGATCAATGGCCTCATGGATTTGATCAATGAGCCTACAGTCCTTAGTATCATGGGTTGTAGAAATGAAAATATTGAAATAACAAGATACATTCTTCCTGATTGCACGATTGTAGCAAGGGGCGCCTACTTACATCATGGTCCCCATGACAAATCTCACACTCTACCAGCCATATTGCGTACTATTCTTCGAGGGTAATTATCCTTAACGTTCCCTTCTATTTCACAATCTATGCACCAAAAAACCATTACGAGTCTCATGGGCTAAGTTCACAGACACTTTTTCCAATTGCTTGGCCATAGCAGTAATCTGAGTCTCTAAGAACGAGATAACACCAATATCAACACTACCCATCGCCTCGGTGGCGCATAGGGAAACCTTTAACACCTCATGTAGGTCTATAAAGGTTTTATGAGACAAGGCCCTTCTAAAATGGATGAACAAACCTCCAATAAACCACTTTGCATGTTGTGAGGGGTGAATATCATATGATAATTTAAATAAGAGAGTCTTAAAGCGTGCATCATACTCCTACACACTCTCTTCCATTCCTTGCTGAATCTCCTTTAAAGCGTTGATGCTCTTCTGCTCAAACTCAGGAATGTGGAACTCCACCAAGAATGCATTCTTTAAGGCAGTGTAATATACTACTATCAGATGAGGGTCATACTTTCATGTACCAACTATGCGCGTGCACCTTTGCAACGTGGTTGCAAATTGACTAGCCTTTCATTTGGGGGTTGTGACACCCTTCGCATGCCATAGTAGTTTACATTAGTGAACATGTTCCGCAACATCCTCAATACCTCTATAATCGGGTAAATGTAGATACATTTCAAAGAAAACTTGTGAGGTTGGTTGGGTTCTAAATCCTCCACCGCCAAATACATGGATTCCACCTATTTTTTCCCCACTCGCCTGATCCACTAAGTCCTAAACCACTAGGTCCTACCAGGCCCACTAGATCCTAAACCACCAGATCCACTAGACCAACTAGATCCTACTCTAATTAAAACACTAGATCTACTAGGCCCATTAGGTTCTAAAGTGTTCATGTTAAGGGTTCTCATAGTTCTATTAAGTTGTTCTCCTTATAGTGTGTGATAATACCTCACTACCAATAGTATACACCACGTGCCACTTCCAGACACGAGACCAAACACTTGTGTGCCTATACCTTTCCTAAAAATTCCTAACACTGGGCTGGCGTTTGCAGCCATAGAAGTACCAAATGAGAAATTATACCTCTTTGGCATATGAATGATCACCTGCAATGTAATCAACTAGATTAGAAATATTATCTCCCTGATCTAGAAAAACCAAGTGCCAGGTTCTAGTCATTAGGTGGTCTCAGATGTGCGCCAACAGTTCCTCTTTCTCTGTGTACGATGAAATTCTCATGAAAAGCTAAATGGACTGTTTCTCTCATGCACATTTGCTAATATGGGATCACATAGACTGCTCAAGATTCATGTCCTTAGCATGAACCTCAAATCCTTCCTGTAACATCTTCCACCATACATCCATCACACATAAAACCTTGCATCATCTAGAAATCTCCCTTTCATGCGCTTCAGCATACTTGAGTCATCTCTCATCCCTTTCTTTTTTTACCAACAACATTTTCCATCTTCCTCCATCCTAGCTTCCTCGCCTAGTGCTTAGAGTGGTTTGGCCGGTCACTAGGAAAAGCCTCTAAGCTCATGCTAATCATCAAGATCTTCAAAGCTAGAGGGACAACACGTAAAAATGATCCTATAGGATCCCTCATAAACTCAAACTCAGCAACCTCTGGACAAGAATATGTGAAAATAGAATACTTCAGAGTGTAGCTAGCTATTACTCATCTCCACCAATGATTTACATCACGATGGGTCTACTTCAAATCTACATCATGCAGCCTTTGGTAGTCTTCTTTGGCCCACATATGTAATCTATAATGCCAACTTCATCTAGATGCATAGGCTAAAAGCCATTCATATAGTTCAACTGGAAAGTAGTAGAAGAAGGTCTCATACAGATCGTGGTAGAGGTTCTCCTCTACCTATCTACATGCTTTAAACTCAGGTCCAATGCTGAATCTCTGAGTGAATTCATCCTCCATGCTCTTGAACCATGATTCAACATTTTCTAATGTTAACCACTCTGTCATTACTCATTGCACAGATCATGATGTATGATATATCCCACTACAACTTCAAAAAGAGGTCCTAGAAATGGAGCCAAGATGTAGTCATTTTTACTCCCATCACAAAAGGAAGGAACCCCATATACGTGCACCAACCTATCACCCAACAAAAGCATTAGCATACTCACTCGAGGCACGGGCGGGTACCAAATATCTCTTTTATGTGTTTTTATTGGTAAACATCATCTATGATCACTGTAAGAGTTTCCTAGGAGGGAAGTTAAGACATACAAGAATCATAGGGCTCAGCACGGCCTCTAGATCCTTGTAATCACTTTAGACCAACTGTTTTAATAGAATCCAGAACATGTATTAATGGTAGGAATAAATATACAAGCATTCATACTCAACATGAAAGGAAAGAGAACTCGTGAAGAGAGAAATATGCATTAGAACCATTGATATTCATGTATATATTATATCAAGTAACCTCATTACATTCATTGAATCACTACATAGTGTCACACAAAAGCAAACCACAGTCATGCATTCCAATAGACTGTATGTAACTAAGCTATCAAAATAAAATTTACAAATTCATGCCTAGTACATTCTCTCCTTGAATGCAACTATCTACTAACAGAGTCCTCGTAGTAATTATGTAGAGCTCTACCCATGCTATTTCTCAAACTCGCACTCTCTCCAACCCGTTATATCTCAAAATTCGTATATCTTTTACTCCACAGGAACTTATGTTTATTGCTCTCCTACATTGCCATCTCACCCTCTAGCACCCTCAGATCCAGTGCCACGTGTTGAATTTTGTGCTTCATGCGAGTATGATTCTATAGGCATGAGCTTTCCACTTTATCTCATGATGTTCTTCTAGAAGATTCCATCAAAGGCATTTCCCTATCTGGGCTAACCTATTGCCAGGGCTGACACCTTATCCATGCGTAACCGGTCATAGCTTTTCATGTGTTCTACCTTGGGTGCTCAAATTAACTAAGTCCCAAACATCCTTTTGTGTGTCATGCATGCTATGTGCTTCCTTGAACCTTTCTCTTGCACACTTTTTCCTTGTGTGCCTTTCCATAACTGGGACCTTGCGCACCTATGTTCCTTCATACTTGGCAAATATTTCAGGGGTCCAACAGCTATCAGTATAGTTAAATAGCTAGCAGTATGTCTCGATCTATATCTCACAGGCCATCACGATCATCATGATCTGTACAGGGTCCTTCCAAACATCAAACTTCAAAGAAACATTGGTCAACACAACATGGTTCAACACCTTCCACATGTCTAGTACCTCAGATGTCCCTACCTAGCGGTGGTCCAGGACCAAAAAGTCCTGATGAGGTTGAGAGTTGTGGTTGACTCTTTTATTGATATACTATATGTATTTTTTTGGTGTATCACCTCGATATGAAGGCATACTTTTGTACGAATGTATATGTATTATTTTTTATCATGCCTCATGATGAAGACACCTTTTTTGTACAAATGTACATTATTTTAGTGTTTTTGGTTATGCATCATGATGAAGGAACTTTTTTGTATAGATGCCCATGATGGTTCACTGTATCAGATGTAATTTTGAGACACACTGTTTTGTACACAGACATTTATATTTTTGACGATGTATGATGATAGATGGATTACTGACATGTATCACATGTTGTTTATGAGATATCATGTATAATGTGTATGTATATTTTTGTATCACATGTTTGTTAGATTATGAGATAGCCTTAGCTAATGTCATATTACATGTTGATGAGATAATTTAATTTAAAGATGTTTTTATTTGTGATATTGGTGTGGGGGGATAGATTTTTAATCATGCGACAACCCCTCTTTCCCCATTGATGATACGAGTATTTGATGATTAGCTTGTAGCATACATGTGTGATGTATAATTAGCATTTATTTGATATATGGTGTATAGATGTGATGGTTTTATGTGATATGATGATGAAATGCGATGACAAAATGCCTATAGGTAAAAATAACAAGCATGCACGTTAAACAAATCTTAATCAAATAAACACACTTATCTACAAGTATACAAGATAAAATGAACTCAATGCAATGCACCATAGATTAAAAATAACATTCAATTTAAGCAAGCAAGTGAATCCAACTTTAAAGTACACAATATGAAAAAGCAATGCAACTAAAAACCATACAAACCAACAACTAAAAGTAGGCAAACTGCTACTTTATTTTTGTGGGACAGTTTTGGGATGTTTTTTTGTATGTGTTTAGGATTTATCTTTAAGACAATTTTATATTGTTTTGGAGTTTTCTAAAAAATGTATTTGAATGTTTTTTATTTTTCTAAGGACTAACACATCTACGTAGTTTTTGGGATTTTCAAAAATTTATATGAATGTTTTTTACATTTTCTAAGATATTTTTCCAAATCGAAAACATGAAAGCAAATGAAGAAAGGTGGATGCCCCCAATGTTAGATAGGATAAACAAGGGTAGAATGCCACATGTTATGTACCATAAGTAACACTGCAACATATTCCCCCCAAAGGCGTGAGATGGGCTCATTCAAATTTATATTCTCCGCATTCAAAAGTTTGGATTAGCCAGATCATGGAAAAAGGGGGGTAGGCTCACAAGGGACTCAGATCGAAGGCAAAGACTAGCTTAGGAAAAAAATTTCGTACTCCTAAACCTAAAATTCTTGTGAACAACGGAACTACTCCCTTGGTGTCTGGAAACTAGATTTTCCACTAAAGAACTTGTCCAAAGTGCCACCATTGCGTGGTTTTCACTATTAGACGCACCTATTTCTTTTTTCTATTTTTCTTTTTCTATTTTTATACTTTTTTTATTTTCTTGATATTTTAGAGACCCCATACTTAAGCATAGAATTGACTTAAGATGCATTACATTCATGGGTTCTCGAAACTCTTGACCATTTGCATGGGCTAAGCTTATAGGCACCTGAACCAAACTTGGTAACCACAATATATGGTCTTAGCCAATTGGGTTCAAATTTCCCTCTCTTTTCACGATCCTTATTGGTGTTCTTCTTATTCTCTTTTAACACCAAATCCCCTACCTCAAATTGGCATGGTATGAATATTTTATCATATCTTTTTCCGACTCGATCCTAATAGACTTTAAGGTGATTGAGGTTGACAAAGTCTGTTTCTTTTCTAATAGCTCTAACTCTGCCCAGTCAAGATACTCTGTAGTCTTCCTCTTTGTTCTGGTAATTCCTTAGCTCAATACAGCAAATAAGGTATCTCGGTCTCTAAAGGTAGCACGGACTTGTATGTCGAATACTAAGGAGTTTGGAGTGGCACCTGTGGGGGTGCCGATAGAAATGTTCTGAATTCCCTGAAGGAAAGGATGAATTTGTAAATGTCCAGTCACGAGCTATCTTGTTCACCATCTTCTCCAAAATGTGAATTAAGGGTTTTATTGGAAGCCTCGGCTTGCCCATTACCTTGAGGGTAATAGGGGGTCAAGAACTTCATGGATATTTGAAAGTGTTTGTAGAGTGATTTTATAGTTTTATTCTAAAATGGTAATTACCATTATCAGTGATAATAGAATATGGGATACCGTATCGAATAGAATGATATGGTTCATGATAAATTTAGAGATCTTGGGAACCTTCAGTATAGGTGAGAGGAATAACCCTCTACCCACTTTGTAAAGTACTACAGTTGCAGTAATGATGAACTTATGACTGTCTAAAGAGATAGGGTTAAGTTTCCCTATTAGATTGAGACCTGTTGACACTTTGAGAATTTTCCTCCATAATATCATGATTGGTCATTCAATGTATGTATCTAGGAATAGGATGTTGTTAAGTATGATTTCATAGTAGCGTCTGATAGAAGATAACGGCATGCCATTTCTTCACATGTTGCCACCAATAATGCTGGATGTACAGGCTAACAGTCAAAGTACAATTAGGAGTATGTTCTGTAAAAAGTAAATTATTCCATTCGTAAGTGAGCTCCGGTAGATGCCTTAAAATGTCAAAGTCCTTGGGTGCTTAGAGAAGTAGGACTCATACATGATTTAGGAATTAACACAATAGATTCCCGTATTGGCCTAATAATGGACAGAGGAGTTCCCCTCAGTAGGATATTTTGTGCTATACGCTAGATGAGGTTGTAAAAAGTCTAAAAATGTGGAACCCATTTAAATATGATAAGGTTTATCTTATCTTAAAGGTAATTAAATATTACAATGTACCATGGGGAAGAGTTAAGGTATGCAACATATGATTCGTCAGAGTGGATTTCTTATCAAGATCTCTGATATGTCATATGGATAAGTTCTTAGAAGTTCTATAAATAGAGATGGCCACCCCACTCATTTAGCATAGAAGGAAGTAGTGAGAAATGGATCCTACTATAGGAAAAGTGTGCGATCAGGAAACTATGTTCTATGCTCTTAAAGGTGTGTTTTGAAGAAGCCATTTTCTCAAGAGGTGTAATCCTATCAAAGTTTCTCCCATAGTCTTTTGTATGAAAGTCAAGGGAATCATCAATAACACGTGAAGTACCTCATGGGTGGCTTACTTGATAATGAGATTTCATGTTAATCATTAATGCAATTTACTCATCTGATATTTCACTTGATGGCTAGCTTCATCATTCCGATCTTAGCCTCATAGTCCACTGGTATTTTTCATGTTATGTTGTTGTTTTGTTTCCAGAATTACATCCACCAAACTAAAGTCTCCTGATGCAGTGAGTAGCATAAGTCATGAGCACGAGGAGTTCCCGGTGAAGAAGGTATCATAGATGCCAGATCAGTGATGACAGACTGCCACTTTGATGAATGGCCAAGGGGTACATGATAGAAGCATGAAGAGATTGCACTCGCATGTACTAAAGGGTTGTCGTACTTTTGACAGTCCATGTGTTTCTTCTAGATGTTGATCAGCTAGTACCTGCTCCATGGTAGGCCAAATAATGATGCACATACCCTGAGTCAAACTTCTTTGGCAAGTACAGATCCCATTATTATGAGCCCCATCAGATGCCTTTGTGTACCTGCTGGTTAATTGACATTGGATAGTATTTTTGTGGATCCACAAACTTAAACATCATAACAGATTCCCGTTGTATTACCTCGATGGAAATAGTGGTGCCCCCAAGTAGATCTATAAGCGTGATAACTACAGTTAGGCATGAGGGTGTATTGATCAACATGGGAATAATTGAGCTCATAAGCTGGGATTAAGGTTCTGCATCATGGAGGTGTATAACTTTTTCCTTCTGCTCGTTACCATAATGGGCCAACAGGGACCCTATTACAAAACATGTCGCACACCATGTACAGTAGAAAGGGTTATCTTGCCATATGTTGCATGAGAATATCGGGTGTATCTTAGTATGCTTTCTAACAAAGAATGGCGCTTGTCATTGTTCTAGCCCCAAAGTGGAATACTTGACATGGATTTCTTACTAAGATCCATAGCATGTATGACTACTCTATTTCTATGCTCTTGTGTATTTTCTCAACCTGTCTGATTTACTTGAAGAACTTTCCTTGAAAGCTCCGAAGTGGACCATTCTTTTATCCTGGTGAGTATTTTTGTCATCCTTTTGACCTTTGTAGGGTCTACTTATGTGGCCTGTCCTTGAATACACTAAGCATTA
This sequence comes from Taxus chinensis, assembly GCA_019776745.2. Taxonomy (NCBI): domain Eukaryota; kingdom Viridiplantae; phylum Streptophyta; class Pinopsida; order Cupressales; family Taxaceae; genus Taxus; species Taxus chinensis. The sequence goes on along the minus strand of CM034154.1, from coordinate 629,054,286 downwards.
AATCACCAATGTAATTAACTCATTTGATATCCCATTTGATAGACTAGCATTTCATCCCTGCGATTAGAGCTTCATACTCTGCTATATCTATTAATCGTTGTAGGGGAATCCAATCGTCAGAAGGCTCTGGGTGAATCAAGTCTCCTAGTACGAGTGATTAACACTAACTTTGGCACCTATGTAATCCTCCATGATATCAGGTAATCAGGAGCCATCAAAGTATTAGAGTTCTGGCCCATTGATAAATAGCTCCTGCAAGGTTGACGCTGATGGGCATGACATCTGGTAGCAAAATGCCAGGATCAAGGGTTTGGTACCTAGTAGTGGAGATTCTACTAGTTGATCTGCTTCTGAACTCTTTATCTGATTATGAAATTTGATGCAGTCATACTCATGAGTGATCGAACATCACTTAACCAAGAATAGAATCCAATTAGCCATCTTTTCAATGTTAGGGCAGATTTTGACAGCAAGTATTTTAAAGGATAGACCTTCGAAATAATCTTGATTTTATTTTTGAGCATATAGTGACGTAGCTTCTAGAAATTAAACACCATGGCTAGGTAAGCCTTCTTGATCTATGGATAGTTGAGCTTTTATGCTATCAATGTTCTGCTCAAGTAGTATACAGTCTTTTCTCTCTGTTCTTTATCATACTGAGCCAAACAATGCCCCGATTGCAAAATGTTTAGCAGAGATGTAAAGCAACAAGGGTTCTCCTTTGTAGGTGGTATGGGAATGGGGGGTTTGGCCAAGTACTCTTTTAGTAAAGAAAACACTTGTTGTTCTGGCCCCCAGGTGATATTAACATCTTTCTTAAGATTTGTAAATGTATGACACTTGTCTACTAGCTATGAAATAAACATTTTGATGGCTTGAATTTTCCCTTGTAAGCTAAGTTGTCTAATATTCTTGAGGCCTAGGAGGCATCTTTGTGATGGTCGTAACCTTTATAGGATTTACCTCTATTCCTCTCCTTGACATAATGAAATCATTTTAATTTCCCAAATAGCACACTGAAGACACGCTTCTTTAGGTTAAGGAATAATTTGTAGTCTCTAAGGTGTTAAAAATATACACTACAAAATCTTTGGGTGTTCCTCCTAAGTTATAGATTTAGCTAGTATATCATCTACATAATCTTCCATGATGTCGTTTATCATGTCATAAAGATTCCAATCATCGCTCGTTGATATGTAGCACCTGCATTCTTAAGGCCAGAGGGCATAAATTGGTAACAGAACGTTCCCCATGGGGTTGTGAAATTTGTCTTGTGTCAATCTTCCTCTATTATCTTTATCTATTCATAACCTGAGAAGCCATCCATGAGTGATAGCATCTCATAACCAGCAGTAGAATCGACGATCATGTCGATGTTAGGGAGAGGAAAGTCGTCCTTAGGAAAAACTTTTTTAATATCTCTGAAATCAATACACACTCTGATACTGAGTGGATTTTTCTGAATTGGTACCACATTAGAAATCCACTCTAAGTAGTCGATAAGCCTGATGAAGCCTACTTCTAATAACCTTTCTAGTTCTACCTTTACTAGTAAGGAGACATGAGGATGCATCTTTCACAACTTTTTTTTATGGGCTTGGCGTCTGGATACTCAACAAGATTCTACACCACTAATGCAGAATCAAGTCCTAGTATATCATTATAAGACCAATTGAAGATGTCTTCATATTCTCTATAAATTCTTGTAAATTTTTTCTTCTATTGAGTTAAGAGTGAAAGCTCCCAACTTAGCTATCCTAGGCAACTCCTCTGTGCCGATTTTAACATCTATTATATCTTCCACAAGTAGCTTTGGACTCATCCCCAATGTGCACGTAGGATCGAAAGGGAGATTAAGATCCTCTTCTACCAAAGGTGGTTCAGGGAGGTCCTTACCTTTATATGGGTACGCTATCTTTTACATAGGTTACTCTTCTTATTTTTCCATAAGCACCTTGAAGAGGTTTTCGCTATAAGGACTTCCCCTGCGTTCTTTCTGATAAGGCTTTTATATGAGGACTCTTTCCCTTGCTTCCTTTCTTATTTTCTTACTTAAGTTTCCACATAACTCTACCTCTTCTCCAAAGTATGCATACATGCCTTGAGTTGAATGGAGAAGCCTTACTTGTGATCATTTCTTGGGAATGTTATCTCTAATGCCCATGAACTCACTGTAATATCCTCATCGTTCTGAAACATGAAAATATGGGTACATGTGTTGTTGATGATCCCAATTCACTGATTGATGGGTAGATGAGGTTTAATTTTTGAGTTATAGGGGATACGGATGGGTGTAACAAGGGTTAATGCTAAGGATATCCATGTTAGCAGAATAGGTTCGTAAAGGTGAACACCTTCGTAAAGACTACACCGGGAATCTATTTTGCTGTCATTTTCAAACAAAATATCCTCACTGCTCAGAAGATGCATACTCGTTATCTGAGGGGTGAGACTCATACAAATGGATGCCAATACCTAATTTATCCATTATACAATGAGATATTGGAAGAGCTTCCAATGAGACCTTGTTCTTGGTGGCCAATAACCACATCCTTGATCTCTCATAATGTAAGCATGATTCTGTTAGGAATAGGACATACCTAAATGACTTGATAACACAAAGCCATTTCATCATCTTGAAGATGAAATATAATATCGTTAATGTATTCTTTCATCTTATAGAAAGCCACCTGAAGTGAAATTTTCCAAACGGAAAATTCTTTCCGTTGATCTTTGGAACTTATAACAAGGTCTACCCCTGTATGCTTGGGCCGATAGCGGAATGTTTTGAGCCATAAGGGCTTGTTGACATATTATACTCTTCGCAGCCATCATTGGTATGAGTTTCATCTCCCACGTAGTAAAAGGATATTTCTTAGGTAGATGCACTATTGTCACTGGGAGATCAGGGTATCCAGATCCACTTGTGAAGTGAGGGCCTCCAATTGAATAGGGATAACGAATCTCCATAGAGGAACATTTGTAAATGGTAGGAAAATAGCTCGATAATGCTCTATAATGAGAAAATGGTTGGGGATCCCCTTTTATAGTAATTTTATATCCTTCATACTACAACTTCTAGACACTAATGATACGTTGATGGCATAACCTTGCATGGTGTGAATCCATGGGCGAGCCGAGCAAGATGTTGTAAGGGAGATCCAGGTCCAAGACATGGAACTTTGTATCATGGGTTATGGGACCAACTTCTAATGAGAAAGTGATCATTCCAACTGATTTTCATTCTTCATCGTCATATGCCTTTACGGTGAAGACCTTTGTCTCCAAATCAGCTTTATGTGTAGCCTAGTTAACGAGCTAGTTTAAGAGTACATCTTATGTTAAGAGCTGATCCACCATGTTCACAAGCACTCTCTTGACCTTCTTACGCTTGATTACTACCTTGATATGTAAGTGAATAGGTTAATGGGAGGGATTTTCTAGTTAAGGATTATATCTAAAGGGATGAAGGTTATGTGTTCTTTTAGGAGTGATTTGTGCTAACATGGCCTATAAATGTGTTGGGTAAACATCAACATAGATACTCTTGATCCCTGTAGGGTTTTGCAAAGTATATCCTTATGGATGTTAGAAATCTTTAGAAAGTCTAATATTGAAATATTAGCTGTATTCTTCTCTAGTTGATCTAATAAATCGTAATGACTCCCTTGAGGAAGAGGGGGAGTAGGTTTTAAGATAACAAGGTGATCCCGATCGCGTTGTCCATGGTGACACTCTCTTTTTTTAATTCTAATCATATTGATTTGATCAATGAATGGATCAACACAACCTATCAAGGCATCAAAATGGTCTGTGTTTGAAATATAGTTAGCATTCTTATTTTGAGACGATTGTCCCTCGATCCAGCTTTCTTCTTTTCTTCACAGTGATTGGGAAAAGGATCCTTGAAGATCCCTAAGTTTGCATTTGGATATTTGGTAGCTGTAACAAATTATAATTCTATATCCCCACTATCGACTAGGTCTTGAATGTAGTGTTTTAATCTTAAACACTTGTCATTTTTGTGAAATTTTAGACAGGTGAAATCCGTAATATTCATTATCTCTAAACCATGATGGTTTCGGTGTGTCATCTTTGTAGGGTTGTGTTAGTGCGGAACCATAGCACCCCTGAATGGCATGATTGTGAAGTGGGGAATTCGGTGTGTTTGCACAACATGGGACCATCTCTCAAGCTGTGGGACTTACAAAACTTGATATGTACCTCCAGAGAAATCTGGTTCTTGCTTCCTAATCTACCTGCCACAAGCTACTCTAGTGCAAGAAAAACCTATTCTATCCTAATCTAACCATTCCAAAGGGACAGAAAGAGAGAGAGAGAGAGGTTGAAAGATCCTACACTAAGTGGTGATACACCAAAAAAGAAAGTGGCTGATGACAGACCCAAACTGCCTGAAGTGGAGAGAGGTGAGCAGAGGAGAGGGTGGATAAGATGCACCATGGACCAGAGATAGATTTCACACGGAACACCACTTCAAAACCCATTAATTATAGCTCCCAGGACTTGTAACAAACATCAGAATATGCACAGTATACCCTGCAATGATGAGAGTTAAGAAGAGAGAATAAAATGAGCCAACGATGGATAGATGCATCACGAAATAGATTATATTTCTCAAAAAACTTACACGGTACATAGTTAGTGGTAAAGATGCAAGGAAATGCCATTACAGAAACTTGAAAGGAGGCTTAGACTCTACGTTCTACCCTAAGGAAGAAAGAGAGAGGGGTAGGAGAGAAAAGATGAACAACCTTTGAATATGCCCCTTCATTACAATATATAGGAAGAATGAGAGAGAGGAGGGAAGAATTTGAATCCTGATTCAACCACCTTGAGATATGCATTGAATCATGCTTTGAAAGCTTAACCACTATAAATCAATTCCCCTCTCAAATCCACCTACAATCTATCAAGTTTTCCTTGATTACTTGTTCGACATGTTGAAGGAGGAAGAACGATGGATCAGATCAAATCTGATTTGGTTGTTGGAGCAAATAGATCTTATATTAATGGCACAAAGATGTTTTCCTACTTCTCACCCACCTGACCCTATCAAAATTAAAGTTTCAGATATACATGGTGTAGACAGGGTCGAGATCTTTCCAACGGTACCAAATTTGTTGAATTTTGGTTACTAGGTCGAAAGATATGTTCATTTGAATGTTTGAGTCGGGTCCATACAGAAATGGTAGGAACTAGTTATCAAAATGGGTCTTTTGGAAATTAGACAGATGAAGGGCTGGCGTATGTTTGGGGACCACTTTTGGATTTTGCTTTTGAAGTTACATCAAGAAGACATGTGGCATCTTCCATGGCTTTCTCATTTTTCTCATGTTTTGGCTAAGTTCTTTTGCTCAGCGTGGCCATACATCTAACCCTGGACACGTGGAGGGTTGGGACTTTTTTGGAACCCCCCCCCCCCCCAAATTTTACTTTTCAAGTAGCATCATGCTAACACTTGGCTCCCTCCACTAGCTTGCCTCTACTTTGACTATTCAACCCCCGACACTATCCCTTTTTTGGACCTGGGACACGTGGAACCCCGGCGCTCATTTAAAAACTCACTTTGGATTTTACCTTTGAAGGAGCATCATTAAGACACGTGATGCCTTCCGCCTACACTCTTATACTTAATCATTTTGGGTTCACTCTCTTTTTGGTCCCTAGAAACGTGAAAGCCTCGCACTCATTTGAGTCTCCACACAGGGTCCCGCTTTTGAATGTGCACCGTTGAGACACTTGGCACCTTCCGCTGAGTCGAAGACTTTTCAATGACCGATGCAACTTTTGGGGCTCTAGACATGTGGAGACCTGGCGCTTGTTTGAGTTTCCAGCTTGGGATTTAATATTTGGAGGTGCGTCATTTGGACACATGGCAGCTTTCTCTATCTTCTCCATACTTAGTTAGTTTGGGGCTCATTCTGAGTCATTTTCAGATCCCAAAGACTTCAAGCCTTCCCTCGCTTCTTTTCAGTTGAGCCTCTCGTTTCTTCGAAACTGTTTTCTTCCTTCCCTGATCATGCTCCTCCATTTTACAACTTGTAAGTAACCTATTCATTGGATTCAAAGTGTGGGTTGGTTTGACGAAACTATTTCTTGAATTTCTTCCTACATGGGGTCACGTTTGATCAATTTTGTCGAGGGGAAAAATAGAGATAACATTTTGGCAACTCGCAGGGGCATATTCCTGCTAGATAAAGAGACCAATGGCCTTGAAGCATCCATTGGGTATGGAGTCAAGAATGATAGTCTGATATTAATCCTGTCTCTGATCCACGAGCCCAACCATTTACACTTGGTGACCCTAAACCTGCCTTGGAAATGGACTTCCTTGAAACCCATTTTTAGTTGCTCTGTATTTGTTTCATTTTGGAACTAGCAACTATGGGTCTCTCCATTGTGAATAATGAAGGGCATGGCCTTGGTAGCTCTGGAGAAATTTGAACAAAACTTATGTACAAAGACAAAAATCATACATTCCTCAAATGATACATGTCGAGTGTACATAAGCATTTCTTCTACTTAAAATAAATTCTACTCCTACTCCTACACTAACCAAATAGAAAGAGGCTAAACAAAGCCTGCTACAGGTAGGGAGAAGTAACTTCCCTTTCTCAAGAGGGGCAGCCATGCAAATGATTTGACACTGAATACGGATGATTTTATGAGTGAAAAATTGACAATAACTAGGTCCTCCACCCAAATCATCAAGGTATCAACATCAACCAAAAATACCTCCTCAAGTTGATTGGCATTGGACTCCTGGAGGTGCTGATGGTGACCCTTGGTGCTTTAATACTCATCCTCATGCCTTGAAGTGGGCATGAATGGTTTTGCCTTCTCCCTTGGCTCTAATGAAGCCAAGTATCTGATTGGGAAAGGTCTGGTCCTTTAAATTTTCCCCTTTCTCTGACTTTCAACTCCAAGAATCGAGTCTTCTTGTTGATTTTCCTAGATGGGTGATGTGAGAGGGATGATAGCCTCATACACTTTCTCTTCCACTGTAGTATGCGTGACTTTTGGAAGATCAAAATCTTCCAACTTTTATTCAAGAGGCATGTTGTAAACTACAGGTTATGCTTGCACGTTCTCTTTTATGACATCAGGTTCTTATGGTTGAATAATGAATGATGGGGGAGAAAAGATTGCAATTTCAACTGGCTCATTTTCATCAAAACATTCATTTGAGTTTGATAGGAAATAAAAATCTTTACTGTCTTGCTATAGAAAGGTCTCTCACCCTTGCATGGTGATCTTAAAATCTTCGTTATCTTCACCATGTGAAGCTTGATCTTCAAACATGAAGCTAGTGAGTTCAGGATCTTCCAAAACATCAGAATTTTGGAGAGGTTGAATGGGAGAGGGGTCTGTATTTTCTTGTGTAACCAGCTCATGATTCAGTTCCTCTGAATCTATCTTGGTCACCTCCATATGCTCCTCTTTAACTGGATTTGGAGCTGGCTTTTATTCTTCCTTCTTGACTAATTATGTAGCTTGGATCATATCAACATCCTCTTCAGACAAAGTTCCATCATGAACACTACATTTAAATCAAATAGATTGCTGATATTCTCCTTCTTGTTCTTTCTCTTCTTCTGTTGCAAACTCAGCCTCAGCCACCACTAGATCTTCAACCTTTACCTCCTATGTTGGCTTAGCCATCATAGGAATCTTTGTAAACCCAAGCCTGGAAACCCAACACTTCAAATCTTCTATCATGTCTTCTATGTTGGGTTCCTCCTCTTGTTTTTCTCCTTGATTGGTCTTTGGAATCTCTTCCCCACATGGAATTAGGAAGGCAAGAGGAGGGGTGGATGGGGTTTCAACCAAATTTGAAGTTTTTTATGGTGGTGAGGGAAGTGGAACTTCTTATTTATTTGGAGGGAATGACTGCTTGGAAGGGAAAAGGGAAAAAGAACTGAGATGAGGTGGAAGATCAAGAGATGGAGAAGAGAAACCAACACTTGGGGCAAAAACTAAGGGGCTTGACTCTTAACACTGCTGGAATGATAAAGCTTGAGAAAGAGAAAATGAAGGATAGGGAGCTAGTGATTGACTTACCCATTGACAAGGTTATCTCGCACTTTTCTCATAAGCCTCAATGTCCTCAATCCACTGTGTAATTTGAGGCAGCACTTCAACCATGAATTCAAGCTTGTCTTGAGGGTTATAATGTCTTGGAAAAGGGCCTCCCCATGGACAAGGTGTCCTGAAACCAATCCTGAATGCCTTCATTTATGTTTTACCCCTGGATTACACCATGCTGACCTCCATTTTTTGAATATTCTCCAGAAGACTAACTTCTTCCATTTTACTATTTTCATTGTATGCATACCCTTGTTCTTGATAATCTCCATAGCCAAACTAGTTTTGGCAATTCTCATATGGGTAAGCATGATTATCTTGGATCTGATAATAATGTTGATCTGGAGGAGTTGGGAAATGCATTGGAGGTGGATTGCACTGTTGTTGTTGCAAGTGTGAGTTCCAAGAAGGAAATGAAGCCATGATTGCACAACTTCATGGAATGGGTGAAAATGAAAGAGATGGAAGAAGAAAATGGATGTGTTATTGGCCAGATGGAGTCACTAGATGTGCTTTGAATGTGCCTCTAAAGGCTAAAACTTAACAGGAACACACCAACATGCTAAATGAAGTGGTAAGGTGCTTCAGACCTGTCCCACTAGGCATGCCAAAACTATTAGTATGGAATCACAACACCCCTGAATGGCCTGATTGTGAAGTGGGGAATTTTGTGTGATTACACAACATGGGACCATCTCTCAAGCTGTGGGACTTACAAAACTTGAGATGGACCTCTAGAGAAATACAGTTCTTTCTTCCTAATCTACCTACAACAAGCTACTCTAGTGTAGGAAGAACCTATTCTATCCTAATCTAACCATTCCAAGGGGACAGAGAAGAGAGAGAGAGGATGAAAGATCCTACACTAAGCGGTGATACACCAGAAAAGGAAGTGGCTGATCATGGACCCAAACTGCCTGAAGTGGAGAGAGGTGACCAGAGGAGAGGGTGGACAAGATGCACCACAGACAAGAGATAGATTTCATACGGAACACCACTTCAAACCCCATTAAGCACAATTCCCAGGACCTGCAAAAACATCATAATATAAATAGTATACCCTACAATGATGAGAGGTAAGAAGACACAATAAAATGAGCCAAGGATGGACAGATGCATCATGAAACAAATTCTATTACTCCAAAAAGTTACACAGTACATTATTAGTGGGAAAGAGGCAAGTAAATGCCATTATATAGCCCTAAAAGGAGGCTTACACTCCACGTTCTACCCTATGGAAGAAAGAGAGAGGGGGGCAAGAGAGAAAAAATGAACAACCTTTGAATATGTCCCTTCATTACAATATATAGGAAGAATGAGAGAGAGGAGGGAAGAATTTGAATCCTGCTTCAACCACCTTGAGATATGCATTGAATCTTGTTTTGAAATCTCAACCACTATCAATCAATTCCCCTCTCAAATCTACCTACAATTTGTTAAGTCTGCCTCAATTACTTGTTCGGCGAGTTGAAGGAGGAAGAACGACAGATTAGATCAAATCTGATCTAGTTTTTGGAGCAAATAGATCTTATATTAATGGCACGAAGACATTTTCCTAGTTCTCACCCACCTAACCCTATCAAAATTAAAGTTTCAAATCTCCATGGCATAGAAGGGGTCGATATCTTTTCAACGGTGCCAAATTTGTCGAATTTCAGGCACTGGATCGAAAGATATGTTCATTTGAATGTTTGAGTCTGGTACTTACAGAAATGGCAAGTTATCAAAATGGGTCTTTTGGAAATTGGAAACGTGGAGGGCTTACGCATGTTTGGGGACCAATTTTGGATTTTTCTTTTTAATTTGTGTTGGGATGACACATGACATCTTCCGCAGCTTGCTCAGTTTCCTCATGTTTTGGATAAGTCCTTTTGCTCGGTGGGGCCATACATCTGACCATGTACATGTGGAGGCTTGGCACTTGTTTGGAAACCCCCCCCCCCCCCCAATTTTACTTTTGAATTAGCGTCATTCTGACACTTGGCTCCCTCCGCTGGTCTGCCTTTTCTTTGACTATTCAACCCCCGAATCTATCCCTTTTTTGGACCTGGGACACGTGGAACCCCAACGCTCATTTGAAAACTCACTTTAGATTTAACCTTTCAAGGAGTGTTGTTAAGACACATGGAACCTTCCTCCTGCGCTCTTATACTTATACATTTTGGGCCCGCTCTCTTTTTGGTACCTGGACATGTGGAAGCCTCGTGCTTAGGGTCCTGCTTTTGAAAGTGTGTCGTTGAAACACTTGGCACCTTCCATTGAGTCGAAGACTTTTCAACGACTGGTGTAACTTTTGGGGCTCTAGACACGTGGAGGCCTGGCGTTTATTTGAGTCTCCAGCTTTGGATTTAATCTTTGAAGGTGCATCATTTGGAAACTTGATAGCTTCCATTGTCTCCTCCATACTTAGTCATTTTAGGGCTCGTTTGGAGTCATTTGTAGAGCCCGAAGACTTCGAGCCTTCCCCCGCTTCTTTTCCTTTGATCCTCTAGTTTCTTCGACATTGTTTTCTTCCTTCCCCAATCATGATCCTCCATTTTAGAACCTGCCTATAACCTATTCATTAGATTCAAAGCATGGGTTCATTTGAAAAAACCATTTCTTGAATTTCTTCTTGCACGGGATCACATTTGATCAATTTTTATGTGGGGAAAAATAGAGATAATAGGTTGTGTTTCATGGTACTGAACCGTGTTTACATCCTTTAACTATTTTAGGATGGATGATATCTATTCAAATAGAGGGGTGAAAGTATGATGTTTATACTTCATACGCGAAGCTCCTTTTGCAAGATTCAAAGGTGCATGGTTCTGAACGGATTTTACTCATTTAGAGTCTACTATCCCATCACTAACAACATTTTTGTTCTTATTCTAAACAAAATTTGGTTTTTCATTAGATTTGGAGTCGTTATGATCATGGGAGAAAGGTTTTAGAGTCCCCTAGCTAACAATGAATTTTCAATTTGAATCCCTTGTTTATTACCTCTTCAAATGTGTTTCCACAATGTATTTACAAGTAAAACGTAATGTTTGGATGGAGGTTGGGAAAAAATATATTTATTAACTTTTTTTTCAGGTATGGAGCAAGGGAAGCGGCTAGCTAACCCTCTCTATCTTTATAGGAACACAAGAAAAAAAAAATTGTTTCATTACATTGTAGAGATCTAACATGGTAACGTCACTCTCTATATTAAAAGAAAAGTGGCGTACAAAATCTTCCGCTAGTTCTGACCATGTAGATAAAGATCCCTTGGGGATGTGTAAGAACCATTCTAACGCCTATCCACCTAAACTCTGTGGGAAGAGGTGAATAAGATAGTTGTGGTTGTATGCAACCTCTTGGCATGCCATAAAAAAATATTTGATATGGTCATGAGGGTCACCTTTTCCCTTATACTTGTCAAATTTTAGACAGTAAAAGTGTCATAGGAAAGGTACCTATAGCATGGCTCTATCAAATAGATAAGGGCACAACTCATCGAACTAGTAATTTTTGTTATTACTAGTTTGACCTTCTTGTAATGCTAGAAGGGTGTTCTTCATAGTGGACCACTCCTGATTGAAGAGTGGGTCTTCCATGGGTGGCATAACTCTATATTTAGGATTAAATCTAGGTGTATTCCCACCAATATTCTCTGTGAGAATTTCTTCATAAGGGTCTCTCTGTGTCTCCCATCGAGGAGTGTTTGTTTGGAATTTTTGAAATGATGCCTTAGGTTTGGCCTTCGGTATAACTTGTTTCATAACTTTTGGTTGTTCCTTTTGTATATGTGAGGCCAAACTTTCCAATTTATGAGTGATGGCTTGGAATTGTTCTTCTAAGGTTACCTCTCGAGTGGGTATTTAATTACGATTCTCATTAGGAGGAAGTTACACATGATGAACATGGTTCTCATGGTCTTCACAACATACTCTTATAATAGGTATCTGATATTCTCCATCGTTTTCAAAAGTTATCTCCTCATTATTCTATTTTCAGAAGTAGAGGCATGACTTGGATTTAAATTTTCATTAACAGTGCAATAAGGCCGGTCTACTTCTTCATCTCCCTGAACTATGCTAGCGATAAGAGAAGGGTCGACTGTGGAAGGAAACTTAGCTCCTAGTTCCATAACACGAATAAGAACCTCATGTTTTTCATGAAACAAGTAATCATCAATGTGGGAGGGATGAAGCTCTACATCCCTACGAGGAAAATCCTCCTCCCCCCCACTATGGTCAATCATGATATTATCTTATAAAAGATGGTTTTCTCCTCTAAAAAGATCAGCTTCTAACCTTCAGGATCCCATTTTCGTAGTAGGCATACTCGAAATAGGAGGTACAATATGAAATATTTCCACTAAGGTTTACTAAAAAGGGACCCTATGTAAATTTTTGTAGCGTAACAACGCTAAGTCATCACAAAGAATGGTGACTATAAAATAGCCACAAATCAAATAGGTCAATGTGAACCTAAGAATCAAAAGAATAAAAAATGATCTACCCTAGCTTGGTAATATTTGACATGAGTTTTTCTAGAATAATACAATGATGTATAACACTCAAAATTCAGTCACAACAAATAGTTTACTCCCTAAGATTTTTCTAGATAGGTTTGAAACTAAATAGTGACAACACGATATCACCAATTAGTTAAATTTTTAAACAAACAAGGCATAAATGCTAAGATAATGTTGATGCGATCCTCTAACAAGGTACACTTAAAACCAGTTTCTAAACACTAAGAAATTCTAATTCTTGTAAAATGGACGATACAAATGTGAGTAGCGTAACAACGCTATTCAGACACGTGAATCAAGATTTGTAAGAAAGAGAGGTTTTTAATATCAAAATTGTGTTATAGCGATGTGAACAAAGTAATCTCAACACTAACAAAACTCAAGACAAAGCTTAGGATATAAAAACTATGCCTAACTATATCAAGGAATTATTATTCGTGTAAACAACGTAACGATACAATATAGAGATTTAGGCAAAGTTTCACAATGGAAACAAGATGTAAATATCCCAATTATAGGGCTATAATGTGGGAAGTGTAACAACTCAAAAGAAGAAAATGATGATATCACCTAACTAAAAATGATAATAAGTCTCAAATATGGGTTTTTGAGACAAGAGAGTCTACTAGATCGTGAGTAAGTAATATGGACAATTTCAACACTTGTGCTCCGACATTGCAACCTAGTCGTGTAAGTAGAATACAAAAGTGGTAGAAACGTAATATGATCAAGCGGTATCCACGTATTTTGTTTCCTTTTATCCCAAAATGGGTAACAAGAAAACAAAGGTGTAAACCAAGTGGTGGTGAAAAATACTTGGTGCAACTTTGGTAGAGTTTTGCCTTGTCTTATGACAAGTGAAAAACTAAATCAAAGTAACACTAAATAGATTTCGTGATGAAATATCATGCAGTTTCAACTTTAAGAGATTATTTCCCTTGTTCGAAAAATAATATTTTGAATCTAAAAAAGTAGAAACTTTTTTAGAGCTATATAGAACACAATGTCAAAAAAATGGCTCCAAGCTAAAAAGCTTCCTAAGTGGTTCTCTCTCTATGTGTCACAAGCTTACTTTTGGGAGCTGAGTTTGTGAAGGTTTCCCAAGGAGTATGTTGTCTTTACTTTACCCCCTTCTAATACAATGAAAAACTAGTGCATTTAGTTGTATTAACGCTGGGGTCGCACTGGAAATAAATTTGACTCTAATCTCACCAAGGCGTACTAATCAATTCAGTAGTGTAGAGCACTTTCCTGTTTTGTTCACAAGGTTCCCTATTGTGTGAACTAATTTATGGTTCATAGGACCACCCCCATTGTTTTCGTTTAAGGCTTATGCAAAAGGGTTTATTTCCTATTTTTAAGTGGACGAGCCATAGCTCTTAATCGAAACCTGCAGTACAATGTTTTGAATTTGTGTGTTGGTGTTTTTTATCTTTTAGATTAAGTAATTTTGTTTAGGCCACCTTTGGAAACCTACAACACATGTGAATGTTAGAGTTTGGTTTGAAGAGATCCCTCATTTTTTTACAAGTGTTAGGTCCTTCACACAAATGGCTAGTAGTTCAAAAATATCCACAATATCATAAAAAGATAGCAATGAAAATTCTTGTGAATAAACTAACTACCATAAAACTTTGAAATCAAGGTTTATTCCTAATTAATCCAAGCGATTCTTAATGAAATACTAAAGCCTTTTTTTATTCCCAAGATCACACTAGGTGCAAGGGAAGAACATACACAAATTTTAGCCTTGGTTATTTATCAAGTGAAAAAACTCTTAAACTAAAATATCATGTACATGTCAAATATGAAAGTTTTTTCCCTTAAACATAGAAATGAATGATGATTGTTCATACTTACTCTAAATAAGAAAAAAGTGGTTTAGAGGTGATTTTTATTCTCAAGATCACATAAGGTGCAAGAGAAGAGCATACATAACCCTATTCCAAACTCATACAAAGCATGAAACAAAATCACTCATCAAACCCTAAGTTAACTTGTTATAAATATTGCTCTAGAATCAAGAAATTGACAAAAAAATGCAACTATAAACCTCTAAAAATTGTAGAAACCCTAAAAATCAGAAGTTGAAAATTTGAAGTTTGAAGCAATTTTACCTGAGTGCACAAATGACTTCTTAATGCATGGGCACACTTTGCAGATCATGGGTGTGGACCTTGAAGCACAAATACATAGATGCACCTCTGGCAATTTTACACAGTCAATTATGCACATGTGTGTCCAGTGAGGCGTAGGCACACCCTTTTATGTACAAGCATAGTTTACACATAGAGAGCCAAAATATAGTGTTTCACAGGCACACCCACTAATGCATACGCTCACTTAGTAGAACACATGCGCACTCTTTCCTTTAGGTGCTCAAAATCTGAGTTTTGAAGAGGATTTCTTGAAAAAGATCATAACTTTTTCCTTTTAAAGCAATTCTTCCAACACTTTGCCTCCTTTTATCCTGCAAAGAACATGAAAACACAACTTCTACTACTAATTTAGTTGAAACAACTAGCTACCTTGAAAATTTATCTACAAAACTTTGAAAATTACTCTAAAACTTTGAAATTAATCTAAAAAGCTTGAAATTAAACTAGAAAATTTAACATGAAAAAATTTGAAACTAAGTTTAAAAGCTTTAAAATGAATGCAAATGGCGTATTGTCCTACCAGGCATGCCAAATGAAAGCATCATAAACTCTACATAGCAAATAACTTGACTAACTAAGGGAGGCTAACACCATTGCCATATATAGCCAAGGGTTTAAGTCTAGGAATGTAACACTAAAGATAAAATCTTAATGAAATGTTAACTAACATGAATATCATTCAAAATCTACCTAATCATGCCTACTAATATATTGAATTTCTAAACTAACAAAGACCTAAATAGATCTAAGAGGGCAATCAAATTGGTATGGTTGCTACTCCAAACAAGGTGAAATGTCCTTTCCAAATGATTACATGGTTATTTTGGATATCCATCTAATAACCACATTGAAGGCTTTAGGCAAGTATTGAGCTTGGCTATAAACCATATTTCTTATATGAGATGCAAATCAAAGCATGGTGTAAATTATAAGTGTAGATACTTAGTCCTTTTTATAATTTCACCTTTGAGGAAAAATTGTAATTTAGTGCGTGTGGGACTAAAAGTACAAATTATATTAAGGATGCTAATTATGATTATGGATTTGCTAATCATAATTAGTGAATTAACAAGTGATTAGGATGTGAGGAGCCTTAATCAACCGCTTATGGTCAATTAAGAGGCTAAGATAAGCTTTTAAGCTTGTTGAGATGTTGTAGAGGGTATATTGACCAAAACAATGGAAAAATAGGTTTGATTAGCTAATAATTAATAATTGTATGTTTGGAAGAGGACTTTGACTTAGGAGTCATCGTAAAGTGCCATCATGAATGCAAAAGGGGTTAGGAAATCAAAAATGTGGTGTTAATTGGCCAAAATGGCAAAAAATGTTAGTTGATTACCAAAAACCACTAATTATAATGGAATCCGTAAGAATGAGAGTGATTTGTGTGTGTTTGGCAATAAGATTTCAAAAGTGGAATATAGGTGTCTAAAAAGTCTACCTAGATGACTGGATAGTGTATGGACTGGTGAAAGATAATTGTGACAACTTGAGATTGATGTTTGAGACGTGCAGATAGTTAAGTATCTCTCTAAACATTAAGAAATGTGTCTTTGCTACTTGTTTTGACACATTGATAGGTCATATTATTTGAAAGGAAGGTTTATTGGTGAATCCTAGCAAAGTTGTTGTTATTTTGGGTTTGGAGGAGCCTACCAATCAAAGCACACTGCATGGATTTTTGGGGCATACGGGTTACCATAGAAAGTTCATCAAAGGCTATGCCAAGATTACCGCGCCCTTGGAAGAACTGTTGAGGCATAAGGGAAGATTTCACTAGGATGAGGAGCAACATGTGGCTTTTGATACATTAAAGGAGAAGATTACTACTGCACCCATTTTGCACTTTTCCTCTTGGGAAAATCCCTTTCATGTGCATGTGGATGCATTAGGGATGGTAATTGGAGTAGTTCTAGCACAACCTGGAGAAGGGATTGGTGATCATCCTTTGTGTTTTGCAAGTAGAAAGTTAACTCCAGCTGAGGAGAATTTCACAACAACGGAGCGCGAAAAATTATCTATGATGTATACACTACATAAGTTTACGCAGAACTTTTTAGATTCTTCATTCATCTTTTATACATATCACATGACACTTACATTTATATGCCATTAGATCTTGTTATTTCAGGAGTTTGACTTTTCAATCATAGTAAAGCCGGGAAAGAGAAATTCAAGACCTGACCATCTTTCAAGAATTAATTTAGGCAAGGACACACACAACATTGAAGACACAATTTTGGATACACAATTATTTAGATTACAATGTGTGCCCTCTGATTTGGAGAAAATTGCTGTATTTTTATGAACAGGTGTGGTGCATGAGGAAATGAAGAGTATAAAAATAAAACAACTTGCCATTCATGTCGCGCCTTACATGTTGATTGGTAGAGATCTATATAAAATTAATCGGGATGAGATTTTACGCCGATGTGTATTCAAACATAAGCGTGTTGGTATTATGGAGGAAGATCATTAAGTGGTTACTGGTGGACACTATGTAGGGTGAGCCACCACATGTAAGATTTTGATGGTTGGTTTGTGGTGGGAAACTTTGTACAAGGATTACACAAAATCTGCCAAGGGTTTTGATCATTTCCAACACCTTAGGAAGCCTGGGCATAGATATGAAATGATGTTAAGGCCTATAGCAAGTGCAAAACCCTTTGAAAAATGGTAAATTGACTGTGCGGGCCCTTTTTCCCCATCGATGTGCAGGATTAGGTCACACTACATCATTACTTGTATTGATTATCTTACAAGGTGGGCGGAAGTAGCTCCTATAAAGGATTATACTGCAGCTACTTCAACAAGGTTCCTTTGGGAGAATATCATAAACATGTATGGATGTCCATTGATTTTAACAAGTGATAGGGGTACTCATTTCTTGAATGAGACTGTTAGAATATTATTGGTAGAGTTTATGGTAGCACATCATGAGACTACACCTTATCACCCACAAGCTAATAGAACTACTAAATATTTTAAGAATATTTTGAGTTACACATTGACAAAGATTTGTGACATTAGAAGGAAAGATTGGGATGATAAAGTTTCTGTTGAAATTGGTCATATAGAACAACCTATAAGAGGCTAAGCAAAGCAACACCCTTTTAGTTGGTGTTTGGTGCAGAGGATGTTTAATCGATTGAGTTTATGTTACCACCCCTATGTATTGCACATGCAGGAGGATTAACATATGAGTAAGCACTTAAAGAGTGCATAAAAAAATGATGCAGTTGGATGAGAGGCGTTCTATAACTCGTTGGAGCCAGAAGACAGAGAAAGCAAGACAGAATGCCTGATATGATCGACACATTAAGAATAAGAAGCTTGAATTTGGAAAGATGGTTCTTCTGTATGACTCCAAGTTCTTACACCATCCTAGAAATTTCTAAGTGCATAGGTTGGGACCATATGTTGTGACCTATATACTTGAATTGGGCACTTTCCAGTTAGAAGCCTTGGATGGCACATGGTTTCCTAGTTACTTTAATGGGAGTAGGTTGAATCCCTACTATAAATAAGTCTTCTTGGTGTTTTTAATAAGGCAGTGTTGTCATTTAGATTAGGTTTTCATTTAAAGAATTTTCCTTTATATGTGTTTCCTTTCGTCGTCGTTATGCTTTGTCTTTTTAGTCATGTGTTGTGTTTTGCATTGGCATGCGAGTAGCTAATTATGTTTTAAGTGATTCTATGTGCCGAGGATCGTGCATACATTTAGTGTGGAGTGGATTGAAGTATAATGTGGAAAATGCTTGACGCGTTTCTCAAAGAGGTTAGATTGGTTGAAAAATATTTATGGGATTTTGGCATGAAGGTAAAAAAATGGTTTACACTGGATGAGAGGTGTTCTAAGGAAGGTTGAGATGATTAAAGACCATGTAGGAGAGAAACAAATCGCGCAGTGTAACGTGAGGTAGGCTATGGAATGGGAAATTACTTAGTGGATGATGCAAAGGTTAAGTACTTTGGTACAATGAGGCACACAGAGGAGGTATGTGTCAGTGAATTAGTGTTAGCGCACCAAAATTTTATGACTACAGCGTGCAAGGTGGGGTCGTAAAAGTTTATTTAAGTGGAAAAAATTAGTTTGTTAAAAATTAACGTTAAGATGTGTGGGTCAAAATGATGTTGATGTCATGGAAAATTATAAATACGGGGTGAGGGTATTCATTTGAACTACCTTGCCTTCAAAAAAATTTGTGTTCCCATGCGATTGAAGTGTGATGAGGGTGTGATAAAGAAGTGAAATAATTTTATGAACCAGTGACATTGTGCAAACTATGATGAGACCTTGTGAATTGTCAAGTGGAGTGAATAGTGAGGCAACAGGGGATTGTGTAAGAGTGAATCTATCAAATTTGGAGATCTCAGGTAGATAAGGAGAAGTTGAACACCTAGGGCATGAAGTGAAGGAACAAAAATGACACCAAAGAAGGTACAAACCAAGAGACCGGTGGTGGAGAAGGAGGAACCCGTAGAGATATACTTGGAAATGTAGTACCCCTGGGTGTGATCAAAGTAGGGAAGTGGAGTTAAAATCTATATAGGTGTAAAATTAGCAAGTTCAACCACAAAACATAAGAACACAAAAAGTTGATACAGGTGGATCTGGTTAAAGATGTCCCAAGGTTAGATGAGCTCAAAAACCCTAAGGTTAATGACTTGATGCAACAGGAGTTGCATAAAACTAGATTTTTGCAGCTATGAGAGTTTTCCTTCCTCGTTAAATCCATCCCATTATTTCGGTGGTTAATGTGATGGGTGCACAAGGAATTTCTCTACTTTGTAAGGAGAATAATGTGAATTATGAGCCATTTGATAAGGAGACTAACAGGATTGTAAAACACTAGCAAGGACATGGCACTCGACTATGTGCCAACAAAAAAATTGAATAATTTGCAAAGCAGTTGAATTATGATAAGGGAGAAGGGCCTAGGTTATTACAGATCTGGATGATCCGGTATCAAGGGTCGTTACCCAACTTATCAGCTACAAATTGGGAATATTAGAACGATGGATGAAGATAAACATAAGATACTTGTATATTGTGTACAATGTAGCAAAACGAGTGCACTATAACTTTTCCCAATTCATTGCGAAGAGTATCATTGAGGAAGTGCAAGTACATAATGAAGCTAGAGCAAAGATCACATGGGGTTCCATCCCACTATTAATCATATTTTGGGAAATTGGCATCCTTAATGGACTATATGGGAATGTGTGGGTTTAGCCACTAGAGCACTCATCTCCTGTAGTGTAATTTTCACACTTCACTTGTGATGGCTCCATCATGAATACCTACAAGACCCAAATGAACAAATGGTATGAGAGACTATGTGAGGATTTCAAGAATGAATGACGTATTCTACACGAGTTACCAACAATTGTAGGCGACCAAGTGAAGTTTACAGTTATGCAACACTTCATCTTGGTGAAATTTAAAATGGCCAATGGAGAAAATGGGTCCATGGTGCAAACTTCCATTTAAATTCACTGTGAAATATGTAAAATGTGCCATTAATCGGCTGAAATATGCACAAAATTTGACCAT
Source organism: Taxus chinensis (assembly GCA_019776745.2). Classification (NCBI taxonomy): domain Eukaryota; kingdom Viridiplantae; phylum Streptophyta; class Pinopsida; order Cupressales; family Taxaceae; genus Taxus; species Taxus chinensis. Next base: position 629,033,957 of record CM034154.1, on the reverse strand, counting down.
TGATGCTGACAAATTCGACTCTGATGTTCATAACCTTCACACAACCTACAAGTACGATGTGAGGCCGATGTATGTTGAAGCCTTCGAATAAGACTTCCTGGATCTATAACTGTAGATCAATGTCTATTAAGGGCTTTATCCACTAAGTGTTCATGTAGTTGTGCCCTAAGATGCAAGGGGGATTTGAAGTGGAGGTTACATAATCCCACTTTTTAAAGCCAAGAGACGCTAATCCCACCTATGAAAGTGGTCTAGGTAGAAGAACGAGAGGAATAAGAAGGAACTGAGGGGAAACTGGAAACTTCCAAAAAAAGGAAGTATTATTTGCATCGGAGCAATAGTGGGGGTGAAGGTACATCACAACAGGGCATCGTCGAGGCTTCACAACTAGAGTGCATAGAAGTTAAATAACCTGAAGAATAAGAGTTGAAGCATAAAACTCCTCAGGTAAATGATGTCTCCATTTCTATGAAAAAGACATAATTGGAAGATGATCACACCAAATTCAGAGAGGAACTCAAGGCGGAGCTCGAGGAGTAGGAGAAGAGAAGGGTCAAGTAGAAGGCCAAGGTAACAGTTAATGCACCCACAAAGATAAAGAAACATATAATAAAGGGACATGTGAAGAGTTGTGTAAGATAAAAAATTTGTATCCAGCCCACCGAAAAAGAAGAGAATAATAAAGGAGACTCCTTTTTTATTAAGGAGGATAAAGAGTTTGCTGCAGGTTCAAGCACCCTGAGGAAGCAACTCTCAAAGCGCAAGGAAGAGAGGAAGATATGGATGCTTAGGTCCCCTCATATGGACTTCATGGATAATCCTGCAAAGCTATTACATGCATGATTCTAGATCACCCTTGCCCCAGAAAAGTTACATACTTGAGATATCTTAGACTAGGTTGGGGGCATAACGAGGACCAAGAAAATGATCATTTGGAATCTTCATTTTCATCAAGAGGAGCCCGAGTTCAAGGTCAACGATCATGTGATCGAGACCATCCATTTAAAGAAAAGGAAAGGGGTGACTTATAGAGTTGTGGATCCAAGCCACCTTACAAATGAGCAGACATGCAATGCACTAAAAAATATGTCCTCAGAAGTCATAAGGAGGAGCTTAGATGTAGGGGCGACTGTTCGAACCTTATTCACATATCAAAAGGGGAAGGAAAAGGAAATAGAAATAATGTGCAATGGTTTGAAGGGAAAACAAGTGTGGATAAAAGAAACATATGATTGAGTTGACGCCTTGGTTAAGAAATTCTTGGGATAATGTCTGACACTGGTGAGCCAAGCTAGGATGGATTATAACGGCGAGATGGAATATTTGGAATACTTGGTGGGGATTTTGCTGGTCAACATCAAGGATGGAATGGGACCGACAAATGAGGAGCTTGCGAAGGAGAAGGAAAACAACAAGATTATTGTTGAAGCTCATATGAATGAGTTGTAGGAATTGCTCACCCAACTCAAGGGGGAAAATATACTAGTAGATAAGGGCTTTAATAGTTGTCAAAAATGTGAGCCCGTTATTGATGCACGAGTCACAAATGAAGATGTTTTTCTAAAGGCCTTACAGGAAAAGGTCCCAAAAAATAAGATTGAGCGTGCCCAACTGATAATAGACACCGCAATGCAGAAGGATAAGATAAAAATAAAGTGCGAGAAGTTTGAATTTTGGATTGGTTAGCTTTGAGATTATATCACATAACGTATGGATGAGTTTGAGGGAGTTTTCATGGATCTGGTGGTGATCATATAAGATCTCAAGGGGAAGGTTGAAGAAATTATACTAGAACAAGTACCCAACATAGTGGAGGAAGTGTTGGAGGAAGCGATGGCCAAACTAGAGGTATGGAAAAATTTAAAGGGGGAGGTAGATGGGGAGTTCCCTAAACTCCTCCAGTTAACAATTTAGGTTGTTGAAAAATACAACATTTTTACCTTATCTTGTTTTTGGATTAATGGAGTTTCATACATAAAGCACGAAGAATTGTTGAGGGCGGTAATCAAAATAGTGTGGGGTAATGTTGAGCCCCTAAAAAAATAAGTACCTAAGGCATGAAAGGTTTTGGCACACAATAACAAGGTGTAAAGGCTAGTGTAAAAGTAGCTTCAAAAAGAGCATGAAGGTTCATGCCTAGGAAGAACAAGCTCGGGACTTAGCTAATTTTTGGGCTAGAGTTTGATTTGTAATGAAGAACACATGGAAATGCAGCCAGGCTTGATTATAAATAAGGTTAAAGCATGGAGACTTGCATCCAAAGAAAAACTTACTTTATGACATGATCATTATGCTAGGATTAAGAGTTGTAAAGTAGAGTTAGTTATATTTTAGTTGTCATTTGTATGCTTAGGGTACTTGAGAATGGTAGAGCATGATGACATTCGGCATGCGAACTAATCTTGAGTGATGACTAGGTGGTGGAGGAAAAGCTCCCACCTCTCTCCATGATATGTATTGATTTGCACGACAAAGAGAAGGGAGTGGATAGCAAAGAGAGAGAGAGATGCGAGTGAATATTGTTGGAACTTCTTGAGCAGAGTCATTGTAGGGTTAGAATGTTGTTCTATTGATGTATCTGGTTTGATTATGATTCTTATGATGTATTTGTCTCTTGTAACAATGGTGGATTAATACAATGACATTTTCTCTAAATATCAGTGTTTATGGATCTCAATTTTTGTGTTTGTATTATGTTCATGGTTTATATTTGATTCCTACATGTTAGTTTTTATGTTCATAGTGATAATATGGCTCATCTATGCTTGGGTCTAGTTTCTTTGTTCTTGTTATAGGATGTATGCATTTATAATTATGCACTACTCCACCACTCATGGTAACATTCTTTCCAAATCTCACATAAAAGAGGGGCCTGACACCTTCGTGTGCTTCGGGTGAGTCCCAAGTTTAGGTTGGGTGATATGCCAACATGCCTAGGAATTAAAGGGAACAAGATTTACATTAGACATAAAAGGTATAAGGGACCTAGATTCTCTAGTGAGTGTGATGGCCACATCAAGAGAAGGCTGAGGCCATGGCATGTATGGAGGGATACCTTGGATAATGACAACTTGCTTGTTAAAAATGAATTTAAGGCACAAGTGATTTATAGAAATGATTGCTCGAGAAAAGAGGAGCCAAGGAAGACCTAAGAGTATGTCACGATATTTTACATTAGGTGCCACAAGGAAAGGTACCAATATAGTGAGAGGACCAAATGTGACTGTAAGCTTTACATAGCAATAAGATATAAGAACTAGATACTTAATCTATGAGAGTGGATAGTCGATAATGATAATAATTCAATAGATCATGCACTTATGTGAAATGATGTATCAACCATGGTGTTATAGATACAAATAAATCTAATAGAAGAACTGATGTGCAAGCGATCAGAAGAGAATGTGGCGTGATGATCATGGTCAAAAAATGTAATGAAAGGTGGAGATGAATCAACGTGAGAAACTAAATCACATAGAGGTCTCGATGATGGAGGAGTGACAACATGATATGCATGATTAGTTGAAGATTTTGCAGCTTGCTTCTCATGGTTAGGTAGAGAATTATTGAAGATTTTAAGATTTTTATTTTCATCAAGTGAAGTAGATGCCGAAGGTTCAGGAAGTTCCATTACATTATTATTGATGAGATCTCGAATAAGATTCCCAAGTATGAAACATCGATAAGTAGAATGTCCCACACATTTTTGATAGTCACACTAATAATTTTTATTATAATTGTGACCTTTTGAATGAGATGGGTCCAGAGTGAGCAGAGGAGGAAGCGTAATAAGATTTATCTCAATGAGTCGTGGTAATAGAATATGTGGATCACAAGGTAATTTAGTAAACAAATGCTTAGGTGGTTTTCATTAAAGATTTTCAAGATTAGAGACAATGTTGACAATAGCTTTTGCTTCAGTAGGCTTGGTAGATGGCCTGAAAGTGGATTTACTTTTAAATTGAGTAGAAGATGATGAAGCTTGATCCTGATACTTAAGCTTACCCATAGATAATAGTATTTTTTCATGTAGTTTAAGAGCGTGACAAATGATCAAATGATGGATATGTCTCGAAGATAACACTCTCCTGGAGAGGTGGTAATAGACTTTAGATGAATAGATCTTAAAGTTCAGAGTCCGCAAGCACATTAGACATCTTAGCTAAGTTGTTCTTATATCGCAAGACATAATTCGCTAGATGTTTGTGATATCCTTTTTTAATTTACTCAAGTTGAGCATAGGATGTCTTAGAGTTCATATTTATAAGGAAATGAGAGAGAAAAACATTGAATAAATGTGTAAAATATGTTACTGAGTGGACAAGTAGATTGTAGAACCAACACATTGCATAATCTTGGAGACTTCTAGGAAATATATTTGTGAGTAAAGTGTGATCATCCACATAATCTAGACATGGTATGTGAAATGATCAAAGATTCCATTGAGGATCACCATGACTATTAAAAATGGGTAGCTTCGGAGTGACAAAATTAGGTGGAAGTGCATAACCTTAAATAATAGGTATGAAAGGGGTATGAAGTAGTAATGTGGAATACAAAGATGGAAACACATGATAAGAAGCCTATTGCAATTGTCAGATTTGAACTTGATGATCTTGATAAAAAGAGGCTAAGGCTTGAGTGCCAATAGAAGAGAATTTCCACATGTGAGAAATAAGAGGTGGAGTGAAGTGGTTAGTGGGAGTAGGAATAGAAACGAGAAGAGTAGAAGTGGATGGAAGAGCAGAATAAGATGGTTGAGTAATAATAGGCATGGAAGCGGGGGTGGATGTAGGAACATTAAGCTTCACAAGATTGGTGGCCTCCTCATGAGTAGTGAATAAAAGCATATCTAGATCCCATGGATGTTTAGCAAGATGATCATCAAGCTCTTAGAGATGGGCTTCAGTAAATGGTCCATAAGATTGAGCCATAATAAGAAGACGATAAAAGACCTAAAAACAAGCAGGTTCAAGCGATGGGTTCACCAAATGATTTAACAAATATAGGAATTTATTTGTAAAACCATAGTAGGCTATTTTAGAGTTACATGCAATAGATAAAATAGTAAAGTACAGAATGTGAAAAAAATAATAAGCTAGATAAAACTGAAACCCCGGGTATAAGAGGAGGGAAAGAATGTTTAGCTGATTCCACAATTATATTAAAGATGTACCGAACTGGAAAAATAATGAAATAGGAGGAAATAATGTCGCAAACTAAGCCCAAAAAATTATAGGACTGTCAGAATAAGCCAGAATGGGGTGCTTGGATCATGTCAGGGGTGTCTGGGCACTCATGACTACAAAAAGGGTTGGAAAGTGATTTCTTATGCATTTATTCTATGTCGACATAATTCACATGTAACCTAAAAAGAGAAATAGCACCTGCAAAACCCCAAAACACATCAAATCCTAAAAATAAAAAAATGTAAATGGGGAGTCAGATTGTCCGTAGTGGTCACCCAACATAGTGAACTTATGATCTAGGTGTTGTATTACATGTTAGAATCTATGTAGTTCTGTGTGTGTGTGTGTGTGTAGAATCATGCCCTAGGTGGCTCTTTTGCAAGATGCACTAAATAATGAGCAATAGCTAGATGTAACAATGTAAGTAGATGTTTGGATGGAAAAATGAACTTCCCCTCCTATGCATGTATGTATAACAAGCAGCCCCTTGTCCCTTGAATGAAGCTAGATGGATGCTTTGATGCTCTTAGAATTCCTTTGGATGCAACCTTAGGTGATGGTAGTAGATGCTTAGAGCTTGGTCATTTATTAAGGTTACATAACTTTATATTTATATGATCTCCTTAGTTGAATTTTGCAATTAACAACTAAAAGGTTGAACCATAAGAAAACAAGATGCCCAAAAGGGGAAAGTAAGATGCAATGAGGTTAAGGGTGCCCAAAAGGATAGGGGCGCATGGGTGCTAGTGTACTGGCTAGGTGCTACTGTCTTGAGTGATAAATGATGAAACAATAAAGCATCGACTGAGTTATAGGGTGTAAGAGGCTAGAACGAAGACATGAACAAAGACAAAAGGGCAAGACAACTTTTAATTGCCAATTTTCTCACTTAGGAATCATATGAATAATAGTATGTGACTAGGACCTAGAAATGTACCCAAAGTGCATGATTTAGTGTCTGCAGACCCACATGCGAGGAGAGGAAATAGAGTGTTATAGACAATAAATGACACACTTTAGGTATATTTCTAGGTCTTGATCACATACCACTATTCATATGATTCTTAAGTGAGAAAAGTACTAGTTGACCACCGTCTTTGGCCTCTTTGATTTCTTTTTGTTTCCTTCTTAGTCTTACACACCCTATTACCCACTTTGACTTTCGTTGCTTTATCTTTTTTTATTTTGGACACTAGCACCCAACCAAGACACCAACACCCAGGTGCCCTCATCCCCTCTGGGTGCCCCTGACCTCTTTTTATCTTGTTCGCATATTTGGGGTATTTTATAACCATTATGCATCTTATTTTTCTTATGGGATTGGTATTTTAGTGGTTGAATACAAAATTCAAACAAGGGAATTATATAAATATAAAACTATGTGATCATAATAAGGGACCAAGCTCTAAGCATCCAAGCTCTATTATCACCTAAGGTTGCATCCAAAGGAATTTCAAGAGCATTAAAGCATCTCTATAGTTATCATTTAAGGAAAAAAGGATTGCATTCTTCTGCATATACTTCATAGGAGGGGAAGTTAATTTTTCCATCCCCACATTTACTTAAATTGCTATATCTAACACACACAAAACTACATAGAGTCTGAAATATAGTGTAGCACCTGGATCGCAAGTTCACTCATTTGAGTGACCGCCAGGGTTAGTTTGAATTCCCATTTGTATCTTTTTATTTTTAGGATTTGATGTGTTTTGGGGTTTTGCAAGTTTTCTTTCTCTTTGCAGGTTTTAGACAAACTTGACAATCAACCAGTGACATATAGGTGAATAAAGGTGACATTTTCTCAAACATCTTGTAACATTGTAAAATTTAGATTCTGACCAGTTTCACAGTCACAGGCACCCAGGAGTAGTCTTTGGTGCCTAAGCACCCTTGAACTAGTCCAAGCACCCCCATCCAAGAAGATCTGATAGTTGCACAATTTTTTTGGCATAGTAACGATCAAATTTCTAGTTCAGTACAGTCCACGATTAATTGTAAAACTAACTAAGTACTTTATCCCTTCTTGTTGCAGGGGCATAAACTCTCAACTTGTACATATGGATGATATCATTAAATTTTGGTTTTCATAGTAGGATGATATGTGCTAGAAGTCATTAGGGGTCATTTAGAAGTTGTGTGTGTGTTAAGTCCTTCACAAATTCAAATTAGGTCATTTCCCTCCAAAATGAATTTTGAATCATTAAAGGTAATTTTGTATATAATTAGTGTATATTTATCTTCTTCGATAATTTTGAAGGATGCATAAACATGTAATGAGTCATATCTAGGTATAAGTCTCTCACTTGGGTCATAGTTGTGACCTAATACCTAGGTCATTGGGTTATAGTCTTAGTTTAGGCCATTTAATGGATAGGGAAATATGCAAAGCATGTATCATCAAGAGGTTTCTTAAACCAATATTAGTTAAAGAGCTTACGAAGGCTTATTTAACCATCTCTTGTAACTGATTGTATCATCATTTGAATGATCTTTGTAAGAAGAAGAAGCTCCAAGAGTAAAGAGAGAGACTTTTGTGTATACACAATCTAGAAATGGAATTTCACGATTTTGAGCATTTTTTATGAGTGAGGAACCTATGCATGTTATTTAAAATAAGTTTATTCATGGTAAGGGATATTATTATGTTTTTTTTTTTTAGAATTGAAGGAATTTATGATTGAAGGTATGTGTGTAAGCTAGAAGATAATTTATAACTTGTCATAGTCAAGTGAGAGGGTTTATGAGGTCAAAATTTGTCATTGTAGGAGGGAGATAAACTTGTACAATTTTGAAGGGGTAGCTAAAAAAGGGTTCATTATTTATTTTACATTTCATGGCATCTAAAGACATCAAGACAAGGCATTTACATTAATATTATCATAGAACACAATGAAGAGTTGGTAAAACCTCTGTATATGGGAATCCTCTCACAAAGTGAACACTAAGCATAATGAGAACAAGAAGGTGATGAAAGATTCAAGGATAAGGATTTTTAAGGGGTATAGGAAAATATTTATATCCTAATCTAACTTCATATACTTCTACAAAGATAAAATGACACTTTAAGGGATTTGAAAATCTTTGGAAACCAATAATACCCTATTCTTGGAGATAGGATTTTGAAGTAACACAATATATTGAATGTATTTAGCTTATCTACCAAGGTTTGAAGCTTGAGAGCATCGATACAATCCTAGCAAGAGAGATTAGATTGTGAATATACGTGGGAAAAGATTAGTGAATAAAGAAATCTTCTCGGATCTGAGTGCAAACCCTCATTAGGGTCTAGAATAATTTTTTGGTTCCTTAATGTCTAGAGGGAGACAATAGATGAAATTTTTAGTATAACATTTGAGGAATATCTTAATTATAATCCAAAATTATTGAGGCTTGAGAGGATTCCAGAGATAAGATAAATGTGATAGAGACATTCATAACATGTAGGTGGATATTTAATGACAATAATAAACCGATTATTTTGTAAGGGAAGGTTATGAATGTGAAGACATGGTTTCAAAACCATTGTGTGAGTCTAAGATAATCCACTAAATGTAATTTGAATGATTTAAGAGGCCTATAATTTTATTATCTGATTTTTCCATTTGTAGTAAGTGCTACATAAGAATGTACACATAATATTGGCTAGAAAGGAGAAAAAGAGTTAGAGAAAAGAGTAGATTGGAATCAAGAGTTGAATATTGGTACTTATCACCTAAAGGAACTCATATTACAAAATTTTAATGTCTTTGGGATCAAATTATCTTCCATTTACTAGGATTCATAACAATTTAGACTCCAAATGAAATTACAGATGTATAATCCTTATTTGAAGACCAAAACATGGGATTGGTGAAGAATTTTACAAAACAAGCCTAAATGAAACTTCATATAGAGCTCAAAACCCTAAATGGGTATCCTAAAATGTAGTTAGTTGGTTAGGGGATTCATCAATAAAATATCTAGAAGGTATAAAAACCATTTACATGTCTAGTAAGTTCTTAAGATATAAGATAGGAGAAATTTGAAGATCAAAACATGGGATTGGTGAAGAATTTTACAAAACAAGCCTAACTGAGACTTCATACAGAGCTCAAAACCCTAAATGGGTATCCTAAAATGTAGTTATTTTGTCATAGGAGTCATCAATAAAATATCTAGAAGGTAGAAACATTTTTGACATGTCTAGTAAGTTCTTAAGAAACAAGAAAGGAGAAATTTAAATATCAAAACATGGGATTGGTGAAGAATTTTACAAAACAAGCCTAAGTAAAACTTCATACAGAGCTCAAAAACCTAAATGGGTATCCTAAAATGTAGTTAATTGGTCAGGGGATATATCAATAAAATAGATAGAAGGTAGAAACACCATTGACATATCTAGTAAGTTCTTAAGAAACAAGAAAGGAGAAATTTGAAGATCAAAATATGGGATTGGTGAAGAATTTTACAAAACAAGCCTAAGTGAAACTTCATACAGAGCTCAAAACCCTAAATGTAGTTGGTCAAGGGATTCATCAATAAAATAGCTAGAAGGTAGAAACACCATTGACATGTCCAGTAAGTTCTTAAGAAACAAGAAAGGAGAAATTGAAGAGAAAGGAGATTGAAACAAAGTCTCTGAACCTAATTTATGCTTACACCAAAAAGGTTTTAACGGGTGTTAGGATCAATTTTTACCTTATTGTGAAACCTTAAAGAGCTCGTTAACCTTGAGTCTACTAGGATTAACCAGTTAAGTATCCTTCAAGGGAGTTGTTTGACAAAAATAGGTAAACTTGATGATTATTTTTCATATAGTTCAAATATGATGGTGAAAAGTATATTTAAATGACATAATAAAATAAGGGTAAGCATTGGTTAAGTTCTACAAGACTAGAAATTAATAATTTCCTATTTTGAGGTATGTATATCGTGGAAATATAACTAATTTGAAGGCCTAATAGGAAATATTGAACTTTGTATCTTTTTTACTTGAGGCTGCTTATGTACTACATCACTTATCTTGCACTTAGGGTTTCATATTTTTCTATCTTATTACTTAGGTCAGACATGTACTTTATTAATATATCATTGCATTGTGACTCTGTAATATCTAGGGTTTATTTTTGTTAAATCAAGTGTTGAAAGTTCAAGAGTATGACCTTGACATTAAACCTTCTAAGTTGGTACGAGGAAATGGATTTTGTGAAATCCTTTCTCAGGAAGAATGGGAATATTATTCTAACTATTACACATGATTAGTTAAATACCTCCTTCTTTTGCTCTTTATAAGCACCACCAACCCTTGATATGTAGACATAACATATTTCCTAACTTATGGGGATTTCCCTCCAGACCTACATTACAAGTAAAGGCGTATTATTTGCTTCATAGTAGTAAAATATGTAATTTGGGAGAATGTATTGTATGAGAAAGGATTAGATGGTACATTCCTAAGGCGTGTTGAGGAAGAAAAATAGAAAAATATTTTCAAGCATTCACATCACCAAGCATGTGGACGTCGTTTCTCTGTAGTGGTTATGACTCAACAGATTTTGAGAGGTGGATATTATTGTCTTACACTCTTCCGAGATACATATAAATGAGTTATAAAATGTGATTTGCATCAAAAATTTATGGGAATACCAAGACTTATTGCTTTACCTCTCTGGCTTGTGATTTTTGAAGAACCCTTCTAACAGTGGGTTTGGATTTCATCAATGTATTGAACTTTCACTTCGACATAGGTCACATATATGTGCTTACCACTACTGATTATTTCACAAAGTAGGTGGAGGCTATTCTAACCAAACATGCTAATTTTGAAACGGTGTGTAATTTCTTGAAGGAAAATATCATTTTCAGATTCAGGGTACCAAATAAGATAGTAACGAAAAATTCCACTTACTTATCGATAGGTGAATTAATGGAATTTTACTACAATTATGATATTCCCATATCTTACTCTGCTAATTACTATATGAAAGGAAATGTGCAAGTAGATTCTAGTTAACAAAAACATTGCCACTACTGTTCGAAAGCTAATAGATGTCAATAAAAAATACCAACATAAGAAAATATACGATGTATTATGGGATAACCGGATCACGCCCAAGAAATTCATTAGCACCTCTCCTTTTCAAAAAATATAATGAATCAAAGATTGAATCCAAATTTCTCAAGAGCTACCTACCTTACAACTGGTGAAGGAAGCATAAAATGGAGAATACTCAAATCCTCTTAACAAGAGGATTTATTACTTAGAAAAATTGAATGAAGAAAAGTTAGTAGTAGTTGACACACTAAGAAGACACCAGACTAAGGTAAAGAAGATATTTGATTAGAAAAACCAAGAGAGAAGCTTCCAAATTGGAGATCTTATTCTTCTCTAGGACAAAAGGAGAGAGCCCAAGGGAAGCCACAAAAATTGTGACTCACTTTGGCTTGGTCCTTTCAAGATCCAACACTTATGTGGATAAAACACATATTATCTTGCTTACCTTGATGGGAAATCATTAGAGCTTCCTTACAGTGGGAAACATATGAAGCATTATAGACAACAAGGTTGGTTGTCCCCAACCATGTACCATAATTTCCATTTTAGTTGTGTGTGTCTTTCCCTTCCATTTTTTATGTATTTCCTTTCTATCATGTGTGTTTTGTTTGTCCCCTTTGTGCGTGTATGTTTCTTTTGTTAGCTAGCAATAAATGAATCCATTGCTCAATGTATAAAGCATTGGTCTACTACCCATGAGATGCCTAAGGTTCTTTATTGCCCCTTATAATCCAATGTCCCCAAGTTAGAGCCAATTGTTGTCATGTAAAATGTTTGGTATGAAAAATTGAAATTTTGATTATTACAACTAATCCCATTATTGAAAATTCTAGTTTCTGGTCACTGTACACCCTTCCTCTCACCAGATTTCCCTTAGTTAAACCCTCATTATAGCTCATAAGAAATTTATAACAAGGATTTTAGGTTCAATGAAAGACTACTTCCTCTAGAGGTCTAAAAGGCCATTTTTGTTTAGTCTATAGGTAGTAAACATCCTCTAGAAGAGTTCAGGGAAAATATAAAACATATAAGGGTGAGGTGAGATATTATTGAATATTTTTTGAAGTAATTTAGGAAAATTTTGGGAAGAAAATTTGATTCAAGAACAACTTGTGTAAGAGCGGGTCTTTCTAGGTATAGGGAATGAATGCTCCAAAGGTGAAAATCGACTTCTATAAATGATTTTGGGGAGTTCTAGTAGGAGTTAGGAGGGAAAAAAAGGTAATGGAAATATATTGGAATCCTATAAAATATGGAAAGATGGAATTTACTCTAAGACCCAGATCTCTCAAGGCAATTCAGAACATTGTAGCTGACCCTTTCAATAAAATATGAAATAGGCCCTAAATTTTGAATTTCAGAAATAATTGGGTCTCAATAATTGCTCCATTGATCTCATCAAGTGTTTTTTAGTCAAAATGATATACGGTTTGACCCCAAAACACTTTATCATGCTCTCGAGGTGAAATTCTCACTCCTAGTGTCCCAATTTGGATATGATGAGTTAAAAAATAACTTTCTAAAAGTGATAAGTAACACTTTTTCAAGATTTATGGCTAGAGGAAAAACCTCTTGTTGAGAAGGAGCCCTGGAAAATAGTGACATAATACTATGAAGAAATAGGTAAAGTACGGATTCGAGACTATTAGGTTATTACCAATGATGAGCCCACTTGGGTTGTCATAACTCCTCCACCCAATTATCAAGGGGAATGCCAACTGTTCAATGATCTCAATCTTAAATTAATAAATCATTACATCCCAAGATTCCAACATCAAGAGGACTCAATCATGTGGAAAGAAGAGGAATCAAGAGAGTATTCAGTTAAATCAGCCTATTTCTTGAATTTTAAAGATTATGTTCACAATGATTACTAGAGCAAACTCTGGGTGAAATATCTTCTACCCAAGGTAAAATTTTTCTACTAGTTTGCTTCTCAAAACAAGATTCTAATGGTGGATAATTTGAGGAAGAACGACATGACCATTCTTAGTAGATTTTCCCTTTATAATAAGGATAAGGAAAATGTCAACCATCTTTTCCAATTATGCCCTTTCTCTTAGTAAATTTTCTCGGGGGTTCTGGATATGTTCAGAATTCAATGGACGCAACCCATTAACATTAAGGACTTAAAACTTGCAATGGGAGTGTCCTTTTAGGTTTATTATCCTTGTGGCATCCTGGAGGATGACACTTCCTCATTTCCTCTGGAGTTTGTGGAAGGAAAGAAACACTCTTATCTTTAGGAATTGTCATCACCAATCCAACACTATGATAATTCTTTACCTGGTACTCCTCATGCTATGATCATTTACCAATGCCCAACTTTTATTTTGGTGCATGGAATCTAGAAACAGAACAACAAACATAACACAAGAATGCCATAGACTATGATAATAAAGGAATGATGATAAATCTGAAATATAAGTGTAAATTATAATATCAACATGAAATTGTTACAATCTCACCCATCAAGTACTTTAAGTGTTACTGACTTCCCTTGCCTTCCAATAATAACTATGGGAGAAACTTCACAATTACACCTCTTAATGGCTTCTTTAACACATCTTCAAAATGATGGCTTCCTTTACACACTTACTCATACAATATTTCTCACTACTTCCTTCTATGCTAAATGAGGGGGGTGGCCTCTCTATTTATAGAACTTCCAGGCTTATCCATATTATCTCTAAGATAGGATAAGAAATCTACTCTAACAAATCATATTCTATACCTTAACTCTTATATGTACATGTAAGCTTATCTTTTAAGATAAGATAAACCTTATCATTTCACATGGGTTCCACATTTTTAGACTTTTTACAAATAAAATACACAAAAATATTTATGACCTCACACTTTGTCCTTATTACCAATATAATATTTCTAATTCCTAATCATGTAGACCCTACTTCTCTACTTACCCTAACTTTGACATTTTAACATTACCAGACCACTTACGACAAATATTTACTTTTTACCACAACATTCCTATCATACTTTTGACTATTACCATACTATACATAATTGGCGGCGTTGTACCGGCAGCGCCGTTATCTTCTATCAGACGCTACTACTAATTATACTTAACAACATCCTATTCATAATACATACATTAATGAAATAGAAATTACGGAGGAAAATTTTAGTGTCGACAGAACCAGAAAGCCAATGTCAAAAAGGTCAGTGCTCGATTGGTCTCTTCCATCAAAGAAAACACTAAGATGTTTAAAGGCAAGGCCAAAAATACCCGTCTAAGGGTAGAAGAGGAATTTTTCAAATAGTTTGCCTTTAGTTCCTTACCGGTTAAAATGCATCTTACTAAGATTAAATGGTCCAAACCATTAGGGAATGTTATTAAATTGAATTTTGACGGTGTGTCAAAAGGAAACCCTGTTCAGTCAAGTGGAGGGGAATCATTAGAAGTCATGAGGGTGATTGGCTTCTGGCTTATGCCAGACCCCTGGGATTTCAAATTAATAATCTAGCAGAGTCTAGAGCCTTGTTATGGGTGTAACACTCACAAATAAATGAGCTGGAAAATGAGTAATAATTTTTTTTAACATGGAAAATCATAGAGTAATATACACAACTACAACCAATATATATATATATATATATATATATATATATATAATCATAACCATTAAATCAGGTTTATTCGATATATCTATCTAACAACATCTGTGTAATCCATGTGTGGCTAAGAAGGGTGCATCTGAATCTCCATGATCGATCTTCATCACATCTTTGAGTGTTAATGCTTACTAGCATTCCAGCTCAACCTTTTTCAGGTTATGAGAACCATGTGAATGTCCTTGGGTCTACCCTGAATATGGTTTCCCAACTTCATATTCTGGTATCTGACCATTGTCTACCTCATGTTCAATGTTCACTTCCCATGATCAAATTATTGACAATTTTAATTGGACTAGGTGGTTAGACAATGCACAACCATCAATGCATTACTTTGACCAAAGTTATCTGTTGTGAAGGTTACGACTAAAATCAAGATAACACACTATTCAAATGAGTTTAAGTCTTTCACCACCTCACAACTATTCCCTTTCATAGTTATCTAGGTCTTTTAGTTTGTGTTTAGTTTATTTTAAATTAGACTCACTTTGAAGGATTTTATTTCGAGACAGAGGCCAAAGACCAACTAGAATTATTACGGGATAGGTACATCCATTATGTTGAAATATAACTATTTCAACATCTCGTATGTACCCATCCCCTAATATTCCTAATATGTCTTTCATCCATTTGCCCTCTTACGTGATTACCAAGAGATCTAAGTATATTCCACACCATGGTTATTTTTAAAATACCTGTTTCCGTCCTTTACAATAATGCAGACCTGAATCTTACAATTTAAAATTATGTTTGTATCCCACAATGAAGTTAATTTCATTCTTAATGAATTAGTTAATATTGTCTGACAATATTACTTAGTAAAAACAACAACTCGTTATTACAGACTCTATTTTCTAGAGTAGTTCATACTAACGTATAACTACTATTTTGTATTAGAAACCTAGGTCATTAAGGTTTATCTTTATGTTTAATCAAAACTATCCATTGGTCTGGTAAATCTTAGGAGCCCATACACTATTCTTAATTCCCTTTTTCAAATACTTTTAAAATTACTTTCTAAATGGAACGGTCCTGAAGTAAATGGGAATTATAAGTCCCTTTATTCCTATTTAGCTTATCTTAAGAATGTGGGTGTATTTTGTTGTTTGATGCATTCTCTAGTTTTATAGATATTTTTATTTCCTCCTTCAATTACTTAACAAGATTTAATAATCTCTACTAAGTTAGATCGATTACAAGAGATTCAAGGACTCCTAGTTTCTTGTTCCAACCAAATTTGGAAACACCTTGTTGAATCTTGCCCAACATATTGAAGATTTATTTAAAGTTGTACATTATTAGCACCAATTTAATTAACCTTAATTTTTTAATTTCCACACCTTTTAAAACCCTATTCTAGCTCTATTTTTAAGAACAATCAATTTGTTAAATTAATAATGCTCATTTGTATTTTTCTCTTTCATATACTTGAAAATAGAATTTACGTCTAACAACAATCTCGTTTACCATTCATATAATCTTGATAAAGTCTTATGATGTCCTCATTTCTAATTAAATAATTAGTTAATTCCTTAACTATGGAATTAATACACACTTTGAATTTTTTGTTGACAGTCATCATCATCATCATTTTACGGTCATTAATTAAATATAGTATTCAATTAATACTTAAACAATAAAGTCTAAGTAAGATTCTAGAAGTCTATAATTCCATCATCCAATTCCAAATGAGATCTCAATATAATTGAAATGCTTATTAATTTATTAAAATTCACAGGATACATATGCCATTAAGGTGGAATGTATAACTGATATGGTAACTCTTACATAGTGAGGTTTGAATATTAACAATGGACCCAAGGTCCCAAGAGTTTACAAACAATGATCAAAAGATACAATCTCCTTTTCAACTTGATAACTACTATCTCGCTTAGTTCTTTTATTGACTTTAGAAAAAACTTAACTCAAGAGAATCCAACATCTCGAAGCATGACAAGTAACTATCCTACAACACTTGAGTGATCATTTGGTGTCAGTTCAAAAAGAACTGGCAAGAATATTACCTCCAATTTTTTATGCTACTATATAATAAAATTGGAATAAGGTATGCATGTTGTTTTTAACATCAAGCACAAGGTAACGAAACAAAGAATGGTAATGCTTTTAATTAACTGGAAATGATTGCCAATAGAACGTCAAAATTTTTATTTCAGAGATTCCTTAACCAACTAATCATTAATTTTAGATATCATTATTTCAGTTGCAATCACTAATTATTCAACATCCAAATTCAATAGAAGAACTAGTAAGAAAATTATTATCAACAAGAGTACTGTTAATTTATTTCTCCAAAGAAAAACTATTATTTTTCATAAGTTTCCATTACAAGAGAGTATTCAATTTCGTAATCATTTCAGTATAAAAATTCAGGATTATAATCATAAGCAAATCACTACCAACCGTCTAAGAACATCATTACAACAGACAAAACATATTCTTTCAAGTTAAAGAGCAGCTCTACAAGTTGTCCAAACATCATCACGATCAATTCAATAAAGCATATGTTTCTTTGGTAAATGAACATCCCAACAATATCGTTAAAATCATCTTGGTTAAATCAATAAAAACATATTCTTTCATAGTAATGAACAACTCAACAAAATCGCTTATATCATCATTACTAAAACAATCAAAATGTAATCTTTCAAATTAGTGTATAACTCCAAAAACCATCAATCATTGACGTTACTACATCACACAACCCTACTCTTTTTTTATATGTAATTCACAGGCTCTAAAATGAAATTAACTCAGTCCATACAATTACAAACTATCATTATCAAAGTAAAAACCTAAAAATTTAATTTATTAAATCTATTCAACCTGGAAGAAAACACACTTAGGTAGCCGTATATCATAATACCCCAGCCAAGAAGAAAACCCACAAACTAGATTAAACCACATACCATAATCCTATATTATTAGCATCAATTTGTTTAGAGGAATAACAATATGCTGAAAAAATTCTTGTAATGATTCCAAAGAAATCCTACGAAATCCAAATAAATTCAAAGAAATCCAAATTAACTTGCATATATTATTCACAGACAATTTTGTTTTCCAAATGCTAGTAATGATAAGAAACAAACAAGAAAATGGATTTACACATACCCAACTCATTTTATCCCAGCAATCAAATTTTTTATAACTATTATTAAAATCCTGAAGCAAAAATCAATTTGGGTTTCTATAAATCGACTTATTTAAGAAAAAATCGATTTGGGTTTCCATGAATCGAATTAATTATAGCAACAATCGATTTTGGTATATACAAATTGATTTTTCTCAGCAAAAATTGGTTTGGGTATACTCAAATCAATTGAGGGAAACAATATCTACCTAGAAATTGCCAAGAAAAACAAAATGCATGTAATATTCCCAATATATTAAACAAGGAATAGAAAATGGAGGAAAACATTCTTGTTGGATTCCTAAGAAAACTTTGCACTTCCACAATGAGTTCCCTGCAAGAATGGCTTTGAAATTCTTTACTCCTTCCAGTAAATTGAATCCTTTCCCCCTTCTTTTATAACAATAAACTCCTTTAAATAATAACCCCAGAGCATCTCCATTTCCATATTTCTCAAAAGAAATAATCATCCAAACATTGCAGAAAGGAAGGGAGTGATAAATGGTAATAACTCACAAAATAACCATGCAAAAATGGTAGTCCAGAAATAGCATGGTGAGTATGTCTCCCAACAAAACAAATGAAAGCCTAAATTTTCTCTCCAACTTTTTACCCAAGACTTCAAGACTTTCGAGAGAGATTATTAATCAACCTTTTAATAACTAGTACCAAATTGATTGCCACATATGCCTCCAACTTGCATGGCCTTGTCCCCATTTTAGTTGGGGTAAAAAATTCCTCCAGATTAATCATCATCATCATCATCAATTATTATTATTTTTGACTTGCAAAACTTCATAAAAAAATCATTCTCCAAATAATTGCAATGCAACATGATTAGATAAGACCCCCCAAAAATTATTCCAACCAAGATAATTATGCCATGTGGTTGTTTGTATACCACCATGGCATTTTCGATAAATGGTATGCTCCAAGCCCAAGTATTCTTACAAAACTGGCTAATTGAAAATAGAGGCCATTACCATTTATCAGTTGTAATGATGGTCGTTTTGAATTGAAGATGTCCAAATTGATTATTATAGTCTAACAATTAAGTACCTGAAAAAAAATTAGCTAGAAGACTCATTAACATTTAAGAACCATAACACCGATGGTCAAATTCTAATCTTATGTAGGTAGGATCATCAAAGTGGGTGTGGGGTCATCTGTTCAGCAGTGTCATGCCCGCGGCCGAAACTTTGGGTCATAACACGGCTAACCAAATGGACCTGTACACGCTATGATGCTCCCGTCTAAACCTGTTTAGACTTAAACGTAGCTATTTTATATTTTCAAGAACTTGGGGATGTTATAATGGGGGGTCAAATTAGCTAAGGAAAAAGGGTTTAAACATAATCAAATTGAGGGTGACTCTCTTCTCATTGTTAATGATCTCAATAAGAATAGTAGCCATAATTGGGATTTAGGTAATATCCTTTATGATGTTAAGGAACATATTAAAGCTTTTGAAACCTTTTCTATTAATCATACCCCTTATCTTGGTAATAAATGAGTGGAAAATATGGCTAACATAGGGGTGTGTAGTCACGATTTAAAATTTTGCTTGAAAGGCAATGAAATTCCCTCTTTTATTAACAATGTCATCTAACATGACATATCTCATTGAGTCTTTTAATACTCACACGAGTGAGTTCAAGTGTCATGTTTGTCAAGACAA
The DNA here is from genome assembly GCA_019776745.2 of Taxus chinensis. Taxonomy (NCBI): domain Eukaryota; kingdom Viridiplantae; phylum Streptophyta; class Pinopsida; order Cupressales; family Taxaceae; genus Taxus; species Taxus chinensis. Next base: position 629,014,269 of record CM034154.1, on the reverse strand, counting down.
CAATACCAAAGGTAGTGGTTTTCTCCAAGTATCACTCATTTCAAGATTAATTGTAACAAAGGCTACCTATGTCCGATTCAGAGGAGTTACAGAGCTACTATGACAAGCAACAAATTTCATGTTGAGCCCTCGGTCCATGGGAATATTGTTGATAATCTTTCAATTGTTATGTTATGGATCTTGTTTTCATTTCTGGAAGTGTTGAAGACTATACACTAAAAGTATTGTACACTCTCCGCAATTTTCTTGCCGGGGTTCAGGGCCGAGCCGGGCCCCGAGAGGTGGTATGAGGGCATAGCCCTTGAGAAAAATTCTTTTGGGCTTGAAAAATGTGCCTGATATATCGGGAAACATGCTCTTCTCATATGGGTGGTATTTTTGACCCATAGGTTTATGGGACGATTTTGGCCCATGGTTTTGGTACCAATGGTATTGTAAAATTGCTTAAGCAATTACCTATTTATGTGGTTTTGTGCATATGGTAGGGTTGATGTAACATTGAAAATGTGTGTGAGTTCAAGTGCGGATTCTGTAGATTTTGTTGAGCATAGCTCCAAACAGATCTAGGTATTGTATTGAGAGAAGAGGTGGATTGTAATAAAATTTGAGCAAGTGATTCTTGGTGGACGTAGCCCAAATTGGGTGAACCACATTAAATATTGTCTCTTTATGTTGTGTTCTTTTATTTTGCACTTTTATTTTCATATCTATAATATTTTCTACATATTAGTTTCTACTTTTGTGATTATGTGTGGGATAGTTCCGCGTATTTTATCCCTTATTTCCTAACATTAATGTGGCATATGCTCAGGATCGGGGGATTCAAAAATTTCATTTCCAATCTGCATGAGCATGACACCTCTCTCACCAAGGACTTTGGCATGATGTGGAAGGAAGGCATGTTCATGGTTCATGGCATGGAGCTGGGTCTCCGAGAAATTCATTTCCCAGGTCACCGAAATGGAGATGGAAAGCATCAATATTTTCAAGGACAGGAATCACAGGGAACATGAAATCAATAACTTCTTTATTGGAAAGGGTTCCTTGCTCATTCCCGCAAGCCTCACAATAAATATGGATTAGGTTTTGACAAACCTTCTTTGGACACCTCCACAAAGATTACATCTAGTCTGTAATAGAACTAGATCCATATTCTTCATCTTTGCAAGAGGACTCTATTGACACATGTGACACTATTTCCATCCTTCATAAAAAATTTAGTCAATAGTATCACCTTAGGACCACTTACTTATCAGAATAACAACGGTACTAAGACCCGTCCACTCATATTACCTAAAATTATAAAGGAGGATTATCATACCATTGAAATCCTTCAATGTCATGGTGATCAAATCTATCCTCTCCTATACAAGGGGATAAGACCATTATCTTCAAAAGGATTTTCCACTTGACACATCAACACTCCTTAATGAATCCTCTATTGAAATTAACATAAGAACTCTGTTGGATCCTCACATAGTTAAAATTGGCCAGTATTTAGATTGAGAAGAATTTAAAATACATTACCACCTTCCTCTCTAAACATATTCAAACCTTCGCATGATTGTATAGTGACATGTTGAGTATTAAGCCTAACATCGTTGTTCATAACATCGTCAGAATCCTCAATTCTAAGCCTATAAAAAAAATCTACATAGGATATAACCTCATGTAGCTCTCCTCATCAAAGACGAATTACAATGCCTTATATTTGCTAACTTCATCGCACCCATCAATTATTGACAAGGGGTCTCTAATAGCATGCCTATAACCAAATCCTTTGGGAATTTATGCATCTACACGGACTTCTAAGATCTCAATATTTCCTTCCCTAAAGATGAATTCCCCCTTCCTAACATTGATCAACTTGTCAACCTTACTACTGGCCACAAAATGCTTTCCCTCATAGATGGTTTCTTTGGCTACAATTAAATTCTCATTGCAATCTATGATCGACATAAAACCTCTTTCATTACTCCTTGGGGGGACTTTATGCTATGGATGTCATGCCCTTCGGACTTAAATAATGTTGGCACGCTAGTTATCAGCAGTTCTATGACTTATATATCTTCCATGATCTCATCCACAAAACCATATGGAAGAATATGTTGATGATATTTTAGGAAAATCTATGCAACATCAACATGACCATCTTGTTGTTCCTTGACATAATCCTTTACATTGCACTCGTATTCAATATTTTATTCTTCATCTCAATCCAGCCAAGTTGTGTATTTGGAGTTCTTAAGGAGAAAACTTCTTAGATTTCATCATTTCTATTAGGGGCATTGAAGTTGAACTCCATGAAAGATTAAGGTAATCATCAAAATGCCCCCTCCTTCTAATCTTAAACAGCTATCACATCCTTCAAGGTCTCCTCCATTCTATATATCGTTTCATCTTCACATACTTTCAGATCATTTCCAACCCTTTCATCACCATCTCCTTCGAAAGGAACATCCATAATTCAATTGGGATCACGATTGTCTAAAAGGCCTTCAATGACCTTAAATAATATCTTTTATCTGCCTATATTTCTCACACCTACACGTGAGGGGGATCCCTTCTATATATACATGTCTGCTACTAATCGTGCTCTAGGATCCTATGATAGCACATTGTGATGACCAAGGTCATGAGCAGGTTATCTTCTATTACATCATCCACACTCTTCCTAACTGCAAAACCTACTACCACTCAGGCATGAAAGGTTGTGTTGCACTCTCTATACTTCATGCTACGTCTAAGCTTATGAAATTATCTCCGTCAATCATAAGACTTATGTCATGTCACTATATGTCAATCTTCTTAATAAATTTACACTCTAAGCCTTATTACAGTGATCACGTATCACTCGATGGCTTATGCTCATGACATGAGTTTGACCTATAATTTTATCCTCTCAAAAATACTATTAATGTGCCAAGCCATCACAAACTCAATTAGCGGAAGCACATCTTCCTAAAAATCAACATCATCCTCATGAGACAATTCCTTAACATGAATCCATCAATCACCATCCATCATGAGTATTACACTCTTAATTTGACACTCTATTATTTGATGGCTCTAAGTGTTAGTAAGGGGGAAGGGCATTGGCATCATCCTTATCATACCTTCCTTGGGGACTATCCCTATATCCACTCACAAACAAAATCAATTTCAAGTGTACAAAAAACATGGAAAAATACAAAGCACTCATCTTAGGTCTTGAAACAAAAGCCACCTTCCTAGGTGTTCAAGTCTTTGACATATATGGAAACTCTCAAGCTTATCATCAATCATAGGTAAAGTGTGAGTTATCAATGTAAACAATAACTCTTACAAAAATATCACAACCATTGTTCATCTTCTTCTCAGAAGCATTTGATTCAATACACCATCCAAGTTGTTCCCCAATCAACCAATCATTTCACATGACATGATGGAATCCCGTGCAACAGCTCTTGTTCCATATGGACATTGACAGAGGAGTCCAAGATTTTTTTCATTGTTCATTTTTAGACTCGATCAAACATATCATTCTAATGAACTACCTTCTAGGTTATTCTCATCGTTTAGTCTAATTCGTCATAGACCTTTGGTACACTCTAAAATCTTATGATTATTCGTTCCCAATCCATTATTACCTTCTGATCTATCCAAAAATGACTAAGCAGGTCTTATCTTCAGTGTGCTACCATTGTTATGTGATCCTTGAGTGGCATTCTTTATCAAACATGATATTTGATGGTGTCTCTTACTCTGATGTCTTAAATCTCTATGAAGCCTCTCGGGCCATCCAAGAATTCCATGACGGTATTTTTGGTGGAACACTTTAGTGGCTATAGATCATTGCTAAGCGCGTCTCTCCATCTTGGCTATTACTAGCCTTCCCTCACAATCATGATTGTTGTGAATATGTTAAGAAATGTGAAAAATGTCAGCAGCATTTCAATCTCATTCACTATTCCTAGTCAAGATCTTACATCCTGAATTGATGACCTTTGGACCTTCTCACAATGGGGTCTCGATCTTATCGGTGTTATTATTCCTCATTCATCACAACGACACCATTATATCATCACCACTAACTTAATATTTTACTAAGTGGGTGGAAGGTAAATCCCACTCACCTCCACTAAATATGGTCCAATCATTAATTTTATTTACCAACACATTATTTGTTGCTTCGGCATTCCCCACCAAACCATTTCATGGAAAATAGATCAGTCCTAATTTAAAAATAAGGATATCTCAAGAAATTATGTGACTCATTTTTAACATTCAACCTCAGTTTCTCTGTCTCCGTATTATCTACAATCTAATAGGCCAAGCTGAATCTACCAATAAAACTCTTTAGAATATCCTTATGATAAGACTATTGATCAAGTAGGTTGGAGTTGGCATCTCTAGCTCCCTTTTTCCCTCTTGTCTTATCGACACTAGCATTCATTCTTGTACTTATCCCATAGGGGCTACACCTATTCTATCTTATTCTACAGTTCTAAATTCGATCCTTCCTCTTGAGGTTCAAATTCCATCTTTCGTTGCATGTCCCTTCAAAGACTTAATCTCTAATGAAGATTATCACCAAGCTTGTACTAGCACAACTTGAAGTTGCTAGATGAGCTTCGCCTCTAATCACTCTTAAACACCATCATGTTTACCAAGAATCACATTAAACGAGCATACTACAATAAGCACCTCAAGGGAATGCAACTTTAAAATGTCAGTGATCTTCTTCCTCAAATAAAATCATAATATCACTACTACTAGAAAGGAGCCAATGTGGAAAGTTCATCCCCTAACTGGATTGGATCATACATGTCATTACACACAAGTATGGGTCAAGAGCCTATAATTTTTTAGCCTCCCTTGATGGTAAACTCTTGAAATGTAACCCCTAAATGCACATTACACTTGTGATCCATTCTACTGTTAGCATGTCTACCAGTGCTTTTTGTCATTAATCTTTAGATCAAAAATCTCATTCCATTACCATCTTAGCCTTTTCCATCTTTCATTGTGATGATTTGGAAGTATGTGGTCTTTCAGTCACTTCCTAGATGTACGACCTTAAATATGGGCACCATGGATCTACACCATAGCATATTCCTTATGGATAGGTTCATCCCCTTTTGTGAAGAAACTCGGAAATCATTACATCTCATCTACCCTCTTATCTCACCTATTGGAACCATGCAAAGGGATCCACAAGTGTAGTTTTCATGTACATTCTTTAGCCCCTCCTTACAGTGGTCTACTTAGGCCCGATTCCCAGATCTTCCCCATGTAAAAAATCACACATCATGGATGCATACAAATCAAAAAAAATTAAAGTTATAGATTGATCCCTCAAAGAATAATTGTCATGAATAATATAAAAAAGAAACTGTAATCCCAAATTCAAAAGACGAATCAAGATAAATAATCACCCCCTTAAAGGACAACTATCAAATTCTTTCCAAAATTTATAAAGTAGACCACTCACTCAAAGGATGGCTACCACCTCATTTCATGGCATTCGAAGGCTTCCCGCATTGATCATCCTTCTATCCTTCATTTTAAAAGCATCCTAAGAAACCTTCCTACATTGATAAACTTTCTCATCTATAAGAAAACTTCCCACATTGATCGGTTTTGTCTTTCATATTCCTAATTTTAGTTGGGGCATAGTCCTAGGGAACACCACATAAGGAGAACCTACTATCCCACGTACAAGCACGTCATCGACCCATTTCATGTCATAAGTTTACATTAGGTTTATGAGTCCATCTCTTTCTATAATTTCCTTATTGTGATCCTTGGAATAACTAACTATCATTGGTTATGTGTTAACATTTGTTAGAAAGTGACATATTAGGTGCATTGCATTGTTTCAGTTTACCCCTCAGATTGTTTACCTCTAATCTAGTTCAAAGCATCTATATTTCCTCATCACATTCTTAATTGATATTTCAGAGTATATTTTGTTCACCTCATAGGGTCGCTATTGTTATCTAGGTCACATCTTCCCTACTCCTCATCATGATCATATTATCAAAACATCTCATCCAATAATGATTATCCAAACATGTTTATACACATTTCACCCAATATGGGGACATCTCATCTATCAAATCAACACTTATTTCAGGACAATACTTTTTAGTGGCTAATATTCGTAGATATGGTGAATCTTATTCATATTATGAAAAATCTCTAAAGAGGTGGAATATCATTTCTGGCATGGGTCAACTGATTAGGTTAAAGTGTGTCACCTAAATTGAATTACATTTAATCGTTTGGGTTACGTAGCTTCATACCCTTGAAATTTACCCTATATAATCCTAGATTATTCCTATGTATCTTATGCTAAATAGGGCTCTCTCAGGACCACATATCATAGCATATCAATTTTCAGTGGCCATATTTGTGTTCCTTTTTGGAACAATAGAGTCTAGTACATACATGTACTAAGCTCAGTAGACATTCAGTGGTAATATTTGTAGTTCTAGGGTTGAAAGGGCACTATTATTTCATCTCCCTTTACTGCGATGCCAATGATCTTACACTTGTCCCTACTCTGGACACATGTTCAAGGATATCATTATAGACTGTCAAATCGAACCTTGATCAGTATACTTTAAGAAATAACTATTTTCAAGGAGATTTTGTTGCACGCATGATGTTGATGAATTGTTTTGACACATTAGGTCCCAAGACTTGCACATGACATTTGAGCTAGAGATTCCCTTTGGTTTCTACACTCCATCAAAGCAGTGAGTTTTTTTGACTGCACAAGTCCGTAGGAGATTTCCATCATCTTGACATTGAGGCTGGATCTTGGATCCTTACAAACACGTGACTCCAATATCACTGCCATCGTTTGATCAGTAAGATTTTGTTGCCTTGTTTACATAACCTCTTAATCCGTGTCAACAACTGGGATTGTTCCATTAATACGACAGAAACATCCCCATCTTATCATGCATCATTTAAATCCTTTCTCAACATTTATCAGGATTATCAAATTGAAAATGAATACATGACTTCAAAACTTTCATGACGTATAACCCCTTAGTATTAAGGGGATATATATATATATATATATATATCACCTCAATTTTTATACACAAGAAATTTCAAAGGATCTTCTGGCAAAATTAATCTCATGGGGATTTCGTCAAGACAAAACCACCTCTGATTTCAAAGAGGTAAACTTAATGCATATGTGCCTTGGGACATGATCAATTAATTTGGCCTCATGATGCTCATCCCTAGCCCCAACTCTCATGTGGCGCACATCTCTTAGTTATATTATATGAGGTTCCTACATGGGATATCTCTCTTTGCTCATTTGAATGTACCTTCCCTCCAAAATCATGGTTTATTCATTTTAGGAGTATGTCGACATTTGTAACCAATCCCCTTATTTAGTTATCTCATCTTATCACCCTAATGGCCATTAATCAATCCTAAGAGACCTCATCGGTCCACCTATGCCATTGGGATAAGGTCCTTCCTACATGTACATCCGACTATTTATTAGGCCCTGCACCCAACCCCACGTATCATTTAATAGGAGGTCATGTATGTATGATTTTTGTATTCTACTTGGTAGAGGTATATTAGAGGTGTCCCCCTCGAAGTGGATTCCCATCTTGGGAGATTGAGGAGTTACTCCTTCCTTAAGGAGCATTGTATGGTGTTACCCTACCTTAGGTATTATTTTAATACATTTATTATTTGTGCATAGAACTTAGGTTACCCCCCATATCCAACTTGTGTTTTTTATCTTCTACAATAGTATTGATTTATTAGATATGCAAGGTTCTTATCAAGTGGTATTAGAGCAATCGATTTCGAGCAAAAAAATGTGGGATTCAAGCATCCTAATTTTAGTGATTCATCTATATTTAGGACAATTGTTATGTATAATTTTCTCAATTTTTTTACCACGGTTAGTGGATAATAGGCTTAGTCATAGAGATCTAAAATCCAAATTTTAGAAACGTTTGGAGTTGTTTTGCAAAAGTTGTGTACAATTTTAGGTGTTCTTACCTAAATTCTAAGCTTTCACGAGCTATATCTTTAGGAATAATGATGAATTAGGAAATAATTTTTTCTAGGTTGTTGGAATTCCTCCTTCAGAAAGGTGATACCACTGAAATTTTTCTTAGAATTTTATGGATCTATTTCACCAAGACCCGATTTTAACAGTTTTAGGGTTTTACACTAAAACATAGCTTCACATAAGACCACAATTTGTATCATACAAAGTCTTTCTTCTGATTCCCTTATACTATGAATTCGGAAATCTCTCCAAATTTTAACAGGGGTTTGCTTCTTTGTGGTTTCAGATTTGAGGCTGAATGATTGATGAAATCATCAGTTCAAATATTGGTCAAAGGAGTAAGTTTGTGAAACCCTAATTTTTATGCATCATGGATATACCAATTTTCTATTGTAATGGGGAAATTGATGCAAAAAAATGGTGGATATAATTTAAACAAATTATTTTTAAGAATGTTTAGTATGGGTTATTTTTATCTTCATCTTGGTGGGAAAGTGTGACATTGGTATTCTTATTTGGATATAGATCTATTGAATTGGGAAAGGGAGGAAATGTCGAGGATATTAAAGTGCTTAGCTATATGGGAAATAAAAAATGAAACTGGAACAATTTTGTTAAAGAAGAAGAAGAAGAAAAGAAGAAGAACAAGAAAATGTTGATGAGAAGAATAAAATGTTGATGATGAAGCTGCTACACAGGATAGTGCATCTCCAAGGAAGAAAGCTTCAATATTTCAGTTTGAAGGGTGTCATTCAAAGAAAAAAGGTAATTGTTTCCATAAACCCTAGCAGCAAATATAACTTCATCAATATGGATGTAGCTCAAAATTTAACCATGTATGGCAAGGAAACGTTAAATTGTGATGCTTGCATATTGGGAAGGGGTTGAAGCTCAATCATGGATGGTAAGCATGGTCTTGTATATTCAAGTTTTTGAAGATTTAAAGCTTTCTATGGATAAATATGTTTTACATTCAGATTTTTATGATTTAGATATGGATGATATGGATATTGTTCTTGGATATCCTTGGTTAGAGAGCATTGGGAACAATTAATATTAATGTGAAAAAGAAATTCATGAAATTATGGTACAAGAGAAAGAAAATTACATTGCAAGATATCACAATTAGCAAATGAAAAAAGTAATGTAAAATTGGATCATGAAGATGAATTTGAAGATGGTGAAGAAGGGAATAAGGATGAATCAGAAGGAGAGGATGAAGAACATGATCGAAAAAGTCAAAAATAGGGGTTTCTCTACTCAAGAGAAAAAAAAATAACAAACAAGGTGGAAGAGGAAAAAAGTGGAGGAAAAGATTGATAAGGTTGAGCCATATTAAGGTTGCACCATATAGACACCCACATCATCATGAGAATTGAAAAAATCATGGAGACATGTTAGGACACATGAGGATTCAGCAATCTATATGGATATACAGGGAATTGGAGGAGTAATAATTTTGGCTATACATGGAATCAATGGAACAATAATTGTATGACATGGAATCACATGAATAATCATTAAGGATATGCATGGATGCCCAGGAGGAACACATATGGACCAGGATGGAATCAGATGAGCACAATGGAATATGGAATTAGGTTTGGAGTAGCATCACCCACTAGGATTTCATATGGGTGGTTGGATGATCGAGCATGGTGACAAGTGTGCAATAATTTAAAGCACACTCATTATATGGCTTCTTCTTATGTTTCGGGGATGAAATATGTCAAAGAGGGAGGCAATGCTATGTACCTTGGGATATGATAATATAATATATATGGGTTGATGGAGATGCCAACATGTGGCACACATCCCCTTATTTTATATGTATGGGTTCACATGGGATATAATATTATAATGTATATGGGTTGATGGAGATGCCAACATGTGGCACACATCCCCTTAGTTAGTTATATGGGCTCACATAGGAATTAATTATATTGGGTAATGAGTCGGCCTACATTGGGATTAGGTGTTACCCATCCTATTTAAAGGATGTGAGTATCATTATGAGGATGTCATGTATGTATGAGTTGAGTCTTCTACTTGGTAGAGGTATATTGGAGGTGTCCCCCTCGAAGTGGATTCCCATCTTGGGAGATTATGGAGTTACTCCTTCCTTAAGGAGCATTGTATGGTGTTGCCCTACCTTAAGGGTATTATTATGAATATATTACATATTAGGGCATCTTGGCCCCCCATATATCTTGTGTTGTGTTATCTTTTGCAGTTTACTAATTTATTATATGTAAGGATCTTATCAGACCCTATCTTCCATCCTGCCACTGATACTCCTTCTATAAGTACTACTACCTAAACTTCACTAGGCATTGCCCCATATCCCACGACTACTAGTTTCCACAAAATCCATGCTCACCTTTCCATATTTCACTCACAGTGCTTCCCGTTGTTGACAATATTTGTCTCACTACTGCAGATATGCATCATACTCCATGCAGATCTGATCTACCTCATACTACAACCTATTGTTCTCCTAGCGAGGAGTGTCATGCTTGACCACTAACCTATCCCTCTCCACCTGTAAATATCATAAACTACTTGTACCATAGCTAGTTCATGTAAACCATCACCCTCCTCCTCCTCCCTACCCCTTGTCACCTATTACCAACCATATCCGCACAATAAACCCATTGTTGCACCCATTAAGCCATGACACCCTCTTCCACTCCAAGGACCATCTTCATCAATCCCCTTCAGCTCTCATGCCTCCTCAGCTACCCTTGCCTCATATACTAATGGTACAGGTAAGTCCCTCTCTGAATCATCATGTCAATATACTATCGGCCTCACCAAGAATTAACTAAGGAAATAAAAAATTCTGTCATACCCAAGGAAATTGTAAGACCTATATCATATCTGGTCTCCTCCCCAGTACCCACCTCACCTATATCAATCCTATCAACTCTGAATTCATCCTTGGACATGCAAGGTATCTCACATAAGGTCTCTAGACCACATCATATATAGACAAGCTCAGTAGTCTATCGATATAAGAAGTATGGTTTCTCTACTCCCTCATCTCTTAGCCAATCGAATATCCATATCAAAAATACCACCACATACTCATCTAGGTCACCTGCCCTCTATGGTAGCCTTGGTGGCCTCATTACAACAATGTGCTCATACACCCAAGAATGCAACAAAAACACCACATACAATCCAAATCTCCTCCCTCTAATAAACATCAATAGCTCATGGTAAACTTGGACCAAAAGTATATGTTGATGCAAAATCACAGCACCCCTGAATGACCTAAGATCTGAGTGGGGCATCTGGTGTGACTGCGCAACATGGGACCATCTCTCAAGTTGTGGGACATGTGGACTTGAGATGGCCCTCCAGAGAAAGTTGACTTTTTCTTCCTAAACTACCTGCCACAAGCTACTCTAGTGCAAGAAAACTATCTATCCTAATCTAACCATTCCAAGGAGACAAGGAGAGAGAGAAAGATGCATGGAAACAAAACCTACACTAAAGCGGTGATACACCAGAAAAGGAAAGAGGGGAGATAATATTTTGAGCAAGGATGAAACATGGAAAAAGGAGATGAGGGAGGTCAGACAAAAGTGACACAGACCTAGGTCCTAATCCACCATTAAAACTCCATTAAACACGACATCTTGCACCTACAAACGTGAAATACATGCACAGAAAATAGATCTGAAAGGGAGAGGCATAGAGAAACAATAAAACATGAGAAAGGGTTGAAGAACACCACAAAATCATGAGTTTATTACTCTAGAAGGTGCACAGACCATTACATTTCTGCTCAGAGGCACAAATATGCTTTCCAAGCACAGGAGAACTCTTATAACTCAAATGGAGCTGGGAAAAAAACTTTACAGAGTTTCCCCACACCCAAAATGTCTCTCCTCTCAAATTATAACTTGTGCCTTTTTCAAAAAGTGTAAAAATGCCAAAATATCTCCCACTGCCCCGCCGGTCCGCAATCTTCCCCTTTGGCAAAAATTCTTCCCCAGGCCCGTCGGTCTATTTTTGGCAAAAAATCCTTCCAAGGCCCACCTTCCCACTTTGACTTGAAACATGGCCATGTGTGTGAGCTGGTGCACATTTAGGACTTGCTTTTGGATTTTCCCCATGAAAGAGAACTAAAGAGACACTTGGCTCCTTCCATGGCCTTGCTCTGTTTCTTTTGTGTTTTGGCTAAGTCCCTTTTGTTTGGTGAGGCCATATGTATGACCCTAGACACATGGAGGCTTCCATTGGCTCTTTGACCTTTGCTAAGGCCGTTGTAACCTTTTAAGACTTTGACCACGTGTCGATCTTGTGCTCATTTGGGAACCCACTCTTGATCCTTCCTTTGAAGTTGCACCGAGATGACACATGGAGGCTCCCATGGCACGTCTATACTTAGCCAATTCAACAGCCGTCTCTACCCCTCATTTGACTTCTGGCTACGTGGCAAGCCTGAGCTTGTTTGGGGAACCACCTTTGGCTTTGACCCTTGAAGGTATGTCATTGCGACATGTGGCTCCGTCTGCTGGCCTTAGACTTTTCAATGGCTGATTTAATTATTTAAGGCTCTAACCACGTGGAGGGTTGGCGCTCATTTGGGGTCTCCGTTTTGGATCACACCCTTGAAGTTACGCCATTGAGGTAAGTGGCACCTTCCGTTGGCCTGCCTCTGTTTAGAATTTTCAACGGTCAATTCTACCTTTTTGGGCTCTAGACATGTGGAGGGTCATTGCTCATTTGGGGATTGTCTTTTGGATCATGCACTTGAAGTTGTGTCGTTGAGGCACGTGGTACCTTCCAAGGGTCTGAAAAATTTCAACTATCAATGAGACCCTTTTCTAGACCCTGGACACATGGAGAGCCTATGCACATTTGGGGTCTGCCTTTAGATTTTAATCTTTGAATTTGCGCTAATGAGACACATGGAAGCTTTCACTAGACCTTCCATACTTAACCGATTTGGGCCCGCTCCTCTTTCTCCATTTTTGGTTGGGTCTCTTCTACTTTGTTTAGGAGTTACTATGTTGGGTCCTGGACACATGGAAGCTTCATGCTTGTTTGGGGACTGCCCCTTGGGTCTTGCCCTTGGAATTATGTCATTGGGACATGTGGAGGCTTCCGCTATCTCTTCTTTCCTTAGCCAATTCAGGGCCTCGAGTGAACATTGCCTTGTCAGATTCTGACTACGTGGAGGCTTCCGCTAACCCTATTGCTTGGCTCTAAGTTGACTCATATGTGAAGTCTGAAAACTTTGAGCTTCTTCTCTGATTTTCTCCTGTTGAGCTTTTGGTCTCTTTGATGCAATTAGCCCCCCTCTACTGACCTTGCTCCTCCATTGTTGAGTCTGAAATGTGGGCTCGTATGATTGAACCAACCCTTTCGATTTTCTTCTGTGCAGGGTCATGTTTTGATGAATTTTTCCAGGGGGCAAAATTGAGATAACAATATACAATCCCAAGAATACACAGTTTGATGCTCCATACTCTCTATGATGACACATGTTAGTGTCCATGGGAATGTATTACCCTATGAATCTGGAAGTGCATAGCTTGATATGTCCAACATCACTATCGACATCAGTTGGTTACCTGACACATCTAAGTCATAGTAGGAATCAATATGGAAGCCCCCTATTGTATACCCCATCTTTCTAGCCTCATCACCATATAACCACCTCATAGTATCAAGACGAACCTCTCAGGTGATCAGTACCACCTGATCACCCTGAATAGGTAACCTAAGGATATTGTACACATCATCCATCATGATCGTCATCTCACCAGTAAGAACTAGAAGGTCCTAGTGCTCGATCTCATTTGTGAATCAAAGCTACCACTAGCCTCGAGTCACGAGGAATTTTCTGGTAGTTGTAAAATCCTTCTAATTTAACGACCACTATATGATCCCACTTTACATCAGTCACATCAAATAAGATCTTGTCAAACATATCTGATACTCTATCTCAGAGATATATAGTCCCCCCTCACCTGTAAAAAACACAACATAAAATACATCACTTAATATTTTTATCCAAAATGAAACTAATTATTGCTAATTACTTATTGACAAAGATTGCATTAACCTAATTGAGGGAACTCAGACTGATCACTATTGATCATACGATCAAAGCGGATCTGACGTTCCCACCAAAAATTTAAAAAATCAAAAAAAAAAAAAATAAACAAAATAAAACACAAAATCAAGCTTACTTACTCCTCTCCTGGTCCTCTGCCTCTTCTTTCCACTACTATTTGCCTCCATTTCTCAAAAACACTCAAAAATCACAATTCAGAGCTCTCAAATTACATTCAAACACATCACAAATAAATTATTTTCATGACCACTTGGCTTATATATTATCCATTTTAGGAATCGCTGACAACCACGAATTGTTTCCAATTTTATAACTAAACACCGAAAATCAATAATCGTTGCCAATTTTATACCTATTTACACAAACTCATCAATTTTGGTTACTTAGACTGTTTCAATCACATCACAACTTTATCAAAATCTTCATGTCTTTGGTTTGATGCTCAACAAACTGTTAAAACCTTGTTTTTTACCTAATATCATTTTTTACACACCCCACATATGTTTCCTTTGACAAATTTGTCCCACGACTCAACACATCATAACGAAAGAGCTCCCTTTATACCCTCTCCACATAGTAGTGTTTCCATATCACGCATCTGTAGTTGGTACATGTTACATTTCCCCTACCAAGTGTCTCCAAGGTTACTACCATTATTACAAACTCCTCCAACATGGTCATTTCAAACTACAATCAAAATCCTATAGCATCTTAAAGTAAACCTATCCAAAACAATCAACTCTCTTCAATCCAATGAACAACATAGTCAATCATTGACTTGAGGGGGGGGGGGGGGGAATATCATAGTATCAACATCGAAACAATGGGGCATCCTTGCATTGGTTTTTATCTCGTAACCTATGCCTATAAGAAACTCAACAAAAAGGGTCAAATGTAAACACCCCTTTTCACCCTTAGGTAAACCAATACACATCAATTAAAACATCATTACCTATCTCTATTATACCTATCCTAAGTATCATGTAAATTATCTTTGTAGAACCTATTTACCTACATAAACACCCATTTACTCTACCCTAACCACTCAAAACAACCCAAACCTATTTTACCTTACTTATTCCAACCCCCTAACTTCTTATAACTCGAATCCCTAACCTCCCATTATTTCCCAGGCAACCTTAATATATCACATGACAAGTGGTTTTAACCATTTTCCATTCTTCCTTTTATTGGTTTTAACCTTTGCAGTTAAATTGATGGCGATCCATGATCGCCGGTGAATATTAAATATGTCATCGATCCTATTTAGCCAACCTTTGTATCCCTTATCTAGTTAGTCATGATTTACGTGTAAGGATGAATTTCTGCCCTTGTAAACAACATCATTGTGTTTAAATATATCAACACACTACTGCTAAATATATTAAGACCTTCAGGAAATTTATCAGATCACCACTCAACCTCCATGGGAGTTGTATTATATCCAACACATTATCAAGGTTAGTATCTACACTTTGTCTCACTACATATCTTATTCTATATCAGTTACAATCCATAGTTTGTGGTCATTATAAGATTTTATAGGATTCTTGAATTCTACCTCTCTTTCAATCATCTAGACCACCTATAGAATATTAGTGATTTCCACATGGATCTCTTTCAACCTGCAATCACCGTTAATTGGTCCTTTGGCCCCTAGCTTCCTAAATACACCCTCATTTTCAGAACCCTATAGGCTTCTAGATTCACTATAGATTATCTTCTCATTAGTAAAACTATCTTTCTTTAATCACCATCTATTTTATCAACCCTTTTGTTAAGGAAAGACATTTTCTACCTGATTTCCATCGATCAAACTCCATAATCCTATTTTTTATCTTTAACTTTACAAATACATTTAAGTCTCTATTTTCTAGACTTCACAACCCTTATAATTTTCACCATCTATCTTAGTATTAGTCCACTATCTCTATCATTCATTATTGTCTATTTTGTTGGTTATTTTTATTAAATCAAGTATTTTGTCAATGATTGTGGTTGATCCCTGTCATTTATAAATCATTTTAACATATATCATATTTTTATCAATCTTATTTTAATCTTACAAGTTATGTTCAAGAATGGATCTTTTGCAAATGACAGCGCCAGGTCTTTCATATCCCATTACAAACATATACAATATTCTGATCATCTAACAACCGTTCATGTGGGAATAATTTTATATCCTCATCGAACTTACCTTATGCGTTGTCACATTCATACCAAACTTTGAAGACATTGAAGAGAAATTAGAAATCCTCTAAGAATAATGAGAATTAACTAAAGAGTTTTAGTACAACTACTTCGAAGAGTTTGAGCTTTCCACTCCCCTAGCCTGAGCCACTGATGAAGCTAAACAATATCTTCCTATCCATCTTGAATTCTAATTTTTATCATTCATCTTATTATTTATATCAAAATAAATTAATTTTATCAAATGTGTTTATACAAAGGGCTCATTTTAAAAAGCCCCCTCTGAGAAATTACTTTAGAATTTGTGGCAAATCTAAAAAAATAGACATTCGAATCATTTGTAAATTTACGAAAAAAAACATTTCGCGGAAAGAAGATTTTGCAAAGATCATTTTTCTCGAGGTTTCACATAGTTGGTCAGGCAGGTTGGTCAAGTAAGTTGGCCGGGTAAGCTGGTTGGGTAGGTTGGTCAAGTAGGTTGGTCAAGTAGGTTGGTCGGGTAAGTTGGTCAAGTAGGTTGGTCGAGTGGGTTGGATGGGTAGGTTGGGGCGGGTAGGTTGGATGGCATAAGTTGGTCAAATGGTTGGTTGAGTAGGTTGGATAGAAGGGGTGGATGTGCAAGTTGGTCGGGTGGTTCGCCGAGTGGGTTGGATGAGTAGATTGGTTGAGTGGAGGAGTAGATTGGTTGGTCGGGTGGGTTGGTTTGCATGGGTTGGTTTGGCACATTGGTCAAGTAGGTGGACTGGATAGGTAGGTGGGGCAGATTGGTTTGGGCAGGTGGGTTGTTGCATTGGATAGATTTGATGGGTGGGTTGGACAAGTAGGGAGTTGGGTGGGTTGGTTAGTTGGCTGGGTAGATAAGTTGGATGGGTGGGTTGGGTGGATAGCTTGCATAGGTGACTTAGGCGGTTGGGTTGGTCGGTCAGATTAAATGCTTAGGATGGTTGGGTAGGTTGGTTGCATGTGTTGGATGCATGGGTTAGATGGGTTGGTTCGATTGGGTTGGCCGATTTTGACTCGTCAGGTGGGTTGGTCATACGTCCAACGTGGGTTGGGTAGCTGTCATGGATAGCCAATAGTTTACCACCACATATCTCTTAAACCATTCAGACCCCTATAAATACCCCTATAGGGTTCATTTATTCACTTTTCAATGAACATTTCCAGTGCTTTGAGATCTCCAATCTTTGAAGTTCTCCCAAATTTCAACAATAAAAAGCATCATGTCTGCTCCTACACCCAAATCCCAATACAAAAACCTCATGTGCCCACCAATTGTAGCTCTGATGACACTAAAAGACACACAAAAGGAATGGCTGGAAAAATCACAATTTATCGGGCTTGTTAACATGCCCCAATTCGATATTGATACTTCCATCCTTGATTACCTTCTCACCTCTTACAACCAGAATAAGGGAAAAAAATTCGTTCTCCTCATGCATCTGAGTCTTCGTTTCTTTCACAATTGAGACCGTAGATGTACATCGGTTAACTGGGTTACCATTCGAAAAGTAGTCACCCCTTACTATAAAGGTTGTCCTTACAAATGAAGACAAAAAAGTTTTTGGAGTCTCATTACAATGTGCAGGTTGATGGTAAGTTGATTATTTTCAAATAATTTTTTTTCTTAGCATTACTCGTCCACCCAAGCATCTAACATTTCTTATCTGTTATTGCAGCTCCTCTTAATCGTTCAACAAGAGGCCTTCTTCTACAAGGTATTACAAACCAATTCTTTCTTATAGTTGCATCACTTTTTCAGGCTAGGATTGTATAACAGGGAATATGTGTAGACATTTTGTATTGGGCAGTTAAAAATATATTGCGGAAACCAGCAGAGCAACAATTTGATTAGTGCACATATTTTTCCAACTAAATAAAAAAAGATGTCTCACGTGCTCCCAATGCCAATATATTTGATAAATCCAAGATTCTTTTCTCTTGTTACAATTATATTCTTACTTTCTATCAAGAATATTTCCTCAAATTACAGCAAGAAAAAAATTCCAACTGAAATTAACGATAAAATGATTGGTCTCACTCTTTAAGAACAATAGGTAACAATTACTTTTACAGTTTTCTTGTTATAACGATCTCAAATTCAATATTTTTCAATAAAATAATAATTTTAAGATTTTCTTTTGCAGAGAAGAATTATAGCTGCAACATCTCATAAGGAGGAAATTACTCGAGGTAAAGCCCCACCAGAGGTCTCTGCGGATTCTGACATGGATTCAGCAGAATCAACACCAATACAAGTTCCTTGTCAAAAATGACCTAGGGGATCGATATGTGCATCACGTCTACCATCACATTTTTTTTTAGTATGGGTAAATAGTTTTGAAGGGACTATACCCTGTGTACAAAAAGGCTCAAAATCTAGATATCAAAAGAAGAGAAACCAAACCTAGATATGCCAAACACCATAAACTAGGAGGCTCAACAGCCAGAATAATACAATATAGGTAGAAAAATAGGATCAAGACATACAGTGATCTGAATAAGAGCAAAAGAGACAAAAAAATGAACAAGAGGAAACCACCATTGGTCATCCCAGTCAAAAAACAACATCAAAATCACCAAACAACAGCAAACTTCACCGCCAGTAAACAGCAACAGGTCACCACATCACTTGACAGCTCGGTCAATCTTGACCTTAATCATTTGGAGCGAGACGAAGAACGCAATGGTTGTGGCCTGGGATGGATCTTTCAAATCTACCTGGGAAATTACAAGATCTCTGTTCTCCTTTGATCCCCATATATCCTTGGTAATGCTGCTGAGACTACATATACTTCGCACATGTTGCTCTATAAAATTATAGATACTTTTAAGAGCTGAGAGGATACAGTCATTATGCCCATTTGCATTGCCAAGCCTGGCATCCAGAGAGAGAAGCTTCTTGAATATTTCAGCAGTGGTATCTTCTTCTTCATAGTTTTACAACTTCCATTTGCCCTTTGTTTTATCCATATCCCTAAGAGCACTCTTTAGGTCATGAATCTCCTTTTCCATCTTTTCAACCCTGACCAACAGCTCCACTTCCTTAGATTCCTTCACCGGTTTACTTATGTGAATTAAATTCTCTACAAGTTTCAGATCTTAATGGCTTCTTAAAACCCTCTGTGAATATGGCAGAGGGACCTTAGCTTTCATTTCTTTCCTCTTCCTGTTGGTGGTAGCAATGTCAAGTTTTCTATCAGCAAGGGGAGGAATGGAGGTAGGGGGGAGTAGGTTGGGGGCAGAAGTAGGCTAAGCAATGGCGGTGGATGAGTAGGATCAACCCTTGATGAAGGGGAACAGCCCTTATGTGATTTTTCACCTCAAGAACATATTTCTCCAATGAATTCAGCAAATAATGAGTAAAATTTATGGTAAGGTTCCTGCGAAAGTGATTAAGGAAAATTAAGTGCTTCTAGGGGGATAGTGACAAATCTTCCCTCCAGAGTAACGTAACTTACCACCATCCTTGCAATCTCAGTGAAGGGCTCAAGAATAGATGTTATTTTGGTGTCAGTCGTCATAAACTCTAGATTCTCCCCCTCATCGAGAAACTTCTTAGCCTCCACCTCTCTATCCACGCGTTTGTTGAAGAATTTGGTTCCGTCTAGATTGAGCCCAGTGACCTGGGCAATTAGCTCCTCAGAAATCTTGACCTTGATATTACTGTACTCAACAGCGTGATTCCTCCAGCCATTCGTAAATTTTATTGAAATATCCTGATCGAAACCTTGAATCTTTTCAATAAAATTTGTAAGACCCCCTTTTTGCAAATAGTTCTAGAGAACTGTATCGTTTTTCCATGCTGGATTATGGGTGGGATCAGTCTTGTAAGGCGGTCCCCCCATTTTTCCTATGATGCTTCTACTTCTCGCAACGGTAAAAAATTGAAAACTATACGATTCATCCTCTGCTCTACTTTTGAATACCTCCAAAATGTGCGGAAGATTGTAATCATTAATCCTCACTTTGCAATTAATAAACTGCTCCTCAACATCTGTAAATATTTGATACATCTATTAATGATTTACGCTCCAAGGCATGCATATCTTTGATGATGTCATCACATACTTTAGTAGGAAGAGTGTCGTCCCTTAGCCAAGTTTGCAATGTATTGTTTACCCCAATATTTTCCAAACCATATGCTACACTATTGCCTTCCCGGTAGGTATGTTTGATTTTAAAATTATCAAAACTCTTGCAAATATCAATAGCTTCAGTTATAAAGTCCCTGATTGACTAGCTTGGACGTTGTTTTTGGTTTAACAAATTTGATAATGTTCAGGGAATCACCCTCATTTATAATATTGGAAATATTACAATCTCTAGCTAACCTTATTCCCCAAAGTGCTGCTAAATCTTCCGAGTAGTGATTGGTTTGCCTACCCATTTTTCCAGAAAAAGCAGCAACAAAGCAGCCTCTGTGATCTCTAATCACTCCACCTCCTCCTGAATCCCCAGGATTTCCTTTTGAGGCCCCATGAAAATTCAACTTGTGCCATGCACTGGGAGGCTGAATCCATCGAACAGTGGATCTATCAATGCTACTGTTATTCTTGCTCCTAGCAGTGCTAATGTTCCAAGCAGCCAGAATGTGCTCTTCTTCCTCAGGGTAAAGTCTATTTTTAGGGGGTTTAAATCTTTCAATGTTGTCTTTTACTGCAATGATAATTTCTTTGTAAACTTTTTTGCATATCTTTCTGGTATTCCTGAAAATGACATCATTTCTAGATTTCCAGACTCGCCACATGGTATGAGGGAGAACCAGTTGCCATAATCTCCTCACCACACAGTGCTTGTAAGGAGAGTTCCATTTTTCCCAGGCCTGTAGACAAGTATGGGGAAAGATCCATTCCTGATTGAATTTTTCAAAAATAAGATGCTAGATTTTGGAAGTATACTTACAATGAAGAAAGAGGTGTTTGATGTCTTCTACTTCCTCCTGACACATACAGCATCTATTAGGCATGATAAATCCTTTCCTAATGATATTTTCATTAGTGAGGATCTTTCCTTTAATGATAAGCCACTAGAAGAAATTTACTCTAGGGGTTAGCTCGGGCATCCACAGCTTATGCCATTCAATTTCACTTTCAATAAAGGCAAAGAAAGAATTGTAGCCAGATTTAACCGAGTACTCTCCATCAAAGGAATCTTTCCAAATAAGTTCATCCTTATGATTTTGAGGACTGATATGTATTAGGGAGAGATGACTCTGCATGGATGAAATAGCAGACTGCATATTATCCTCATCTACTTTGATATGTTTCCATTTCCTTTTGTTGTCAACCACCTCAATATAGTCCTGGACTTTCTTCCCATAATTTCTAATTAGGTTGTCTTTAATGTGTCCATAAGAGGAAATCCAGTTAATGTACAACCATTTTTCATTCTAGAAATCAATGTCTTGTCCATCTCTGAGCTTCCAGCTGCATCCCTGGGAGAGAATATGCCTGATGTGGAGAAGATTATTCTAGAAAATTTATCCATTCGGAAGTAGCTGATCAAAAAGAAAGGAATTCATGCTCTGATTGGAAAGGTATTTGATTTTTATCAACTCGGTCCATGGATTTTGTTCTTTTATAAGTCTCCAACCCAACTTTGTAATAAGATCAGCATTCATATGCCAGATATCTTTGATGCCTAAACCCCCAATCCTCTTTGGTTTACAGACCTGATCCCAAGCTACTAAATGATACCTAAACTTGTCTTTTGTGCCATGCCATAAAAAGTGCTTTTGGATTTTTTCAATGCTATTCATCACTGCTATTGGAATGCTGAACATCGACATGATATAAATAGGTAAGTTCTGAAGAGTGCTTTTTATCAATAAACATTTGCCAACACTTGAAAGTAAAGCACCTTTCCAACCAGCAAGTTTTTTTTGAAATCTCTTAAGAAGATCATTCCAAACCTCATTAGAAACCTTACTAGTACTCATAGGGAGCCCTAGATAAGTAGCTAGAAGGGAGTTAATTGTACAACCAAGAATGAGAGAAATCTTTCTTTGCCTTTCAATAGGAGTATTGAAAAAATAGAATGAGCTTTTGTCAAAGTTTACTTTCTGTCCCGAGGCTTCCTCATAAAATCTTAGAATAGTTTTGATAGCCTTAGCTTCAATGATTGAGGCCATCAGAAGCAGGATAGTGTCATCAGCAAATTACTGGTGAGAGGAAACCTAATTGCCAGAAGTAGGTTGAAAACCCTTTATCATACCAATATGAATAGCTTTTGAAATAGATCAGCTTAAATTGTTAGCCATTATGATGAACAGCAAAGGGGATATGGGGTCCCCTTGGTGAGTTCCTCTAGTGCTAGCAAAAAAACCAACTGGTTCACCATTGACAACCACTGAGAATCTAGATGAGGATATGCAAGATTGGATAATTTTCTTGAATTTATTTTGAAACCCAAACTTGGAAAAAACCTAATCCATGAATTTCCAGGGGACTCTATCAAATGCCTTATGCATGTCTAACTTGATATCCATCCCAGCATTTTTTACTTTTATCCATTGAATGATTTGTTTCATGAAACATAATAACTCCATCCTGGATAATTCTACCTTGTATGAATCCGCTCTGCTGTTGGGAAAAAATTTCCATTAGAAGAGGTTGCATTCTAGTGGTTAAAATCTTTGTGAAGATCCTATAGATTACATTAACCAAATTGATTGGCCTAAATTCCTTGAAATCCTTTGCATCCAACTTCTTAGGTGCAAGCCCAATATGTGTATTGTTTAACTCTTTTATAAGAGTTCAAGTTCTATAGAACTCATTTACAACTTTCAGTAGATCTTTGGAGTAAATTTCCCAACATCTTTAGAATAAGTTTGTAGAGAAACCATCAGGGCCCGGAGCCTTATCCCCTTCCAGAGAAAAAATAACTTTTTTCAACTCCTCAATGGTGACTGTTTTGGAAATGCTATTGAATCTCTCTTCAGGAAGCAAATTATTAGGAATGGAGTCTAAGAGAAAGGAGGCCGTTTGCTCATTGTAGGAATTGTTCTCTATGAGCAGATTCTTGTAGAATTTGAGGGCTTCAACTTTGATGTCCTTAGAATCCATAGTAATGGTACCATTTCCCTTGGAGACTTCAGTAATTCTGTTACAAGCCCTATGCTTGAGGGTTGTCATATGAAAGTATTTTGTATTTCTGTCTCCTACCTTTAGCCAGAGAGCTCTAGATTTCATTCTCCAAAAGGTTTCCTCATAGCTGTTGATATTATGTAGGTCAGAGAGAATCTTTTTTCCCTTTTGATGATCCTCAAATGTCATACCTTTCATTGAGACTTTAAGCTCAAACTCTTCCAGTTGTTGTTTAAGCTCTTTCTTTTTTTCAAAAATATTACCAAAAACCTCTTTATTCCAGATTCTAACATTTTGTTTCAAATTTTTCAACTTCTGAAGAAGTCTAAATTGGGTAATTCCAGTCCCTTCCCAAGACCACCACTCTTTAATTCTATCCAGAATGTCATCATGTTCAAGCCACATCTTTTCGAACTTAAAATTGCAGTGAAAAGGTTTAGACCAATTGAAGAAATTAAGGGCAATATGATTGTGGTCTGAATCCATTCTGGGAAGAGAGGAGAAATAAAAATTCTGATCTAAGATCCAGTTAGCAGAAATGAGAGCTCTATCCAATCTAACCTGAATCAGATTTTCCCCAATTCTTCTGTTAGACCAGGTGTATTGATTACCATGAAGTTCAATGTCCATAAGGTTAAGAGCCGATATGAAGCCTGCAAAATCTTACATGCGGGTAGAGAAATCAGAGTTCCCTCCAAATTTTTCCCCTAGATTTAAAGGGGTGTTAAAGTCCCCCATTATCAACTAGTTCATATCCTCAAAGTTATTTCGAAACGAGACTAACTCTTTCCATAGATTTCTTCTACCAGCAGCAGTATTAGGGGCATAAATATTGGAAAGAATCCAACTAGAATTATTATCAAGGCTTTTAAAAATAATAGCTAAATGATTCTGGGAGGATGAAAGCACATTACCATGAACATTTTTAGTGTCCCAGAAGACCGCTAATCCTCTAGAAGCTCCTTGAGAATCAGCAACAACAAAGGCAATATTCTCCCAGAAAGACCTTTTGCAGTCTTCAACCGCTTTATTTTTCATTTTCATTTCTTGAATTAGAAGGATTTTGGGTCTACTTGATCTTTTGATTTCCTTAAGAATTATTTGTTTAGGTCCCCCATTGAGTCCTCTGACATTCCAAGAAATGACCTTCATTAAAAAAATTTTGGAGATGTAGTTTCCGGATGGTTCAAAAGCCTTTGAGTACCATCTGCAATTTCTTTCTCAGTCTCTTTCTCCCTTACTTCTCTCTTGGAGAGTTTACCTTTTCTATAAATGACTCCAATTTTTGTAGTTCTCTTGGTAGTAGCCCTTGTGATTCTTGAGGTGGAAGCTTCCCAAATTCATATTTGTTTCTTTTTATCGTTATAGAGCAATTCAGGAATTTCTTCAAACCCTTTTAGTCTTCATTTCTTACTTCACACTATGATGAATCCATCTTTATCACATTCCAACAAGTTTTTCTTTAAAGTAGGAGTAATTTATCCTTCTTATTTTCCTTTGTCCTAATCAAGTTGTTGAGCTATTAGAGGTGTGAGCTCCTCCATATCTGAAAACTCTTTATCCTAATTTAGATCTCTTGCTATGGATTCCATAAGATCTTTGGCTTTTCCTTGTCTCATCTTGTGCAGCTCCAAATAAATGTTCTTAGTTATCGGTTCTTGATGAGGTAGAGGAGTAATTTTTTCCATCTCTTCTTCATTGTAAGTGGTTAGATGAATGTATACTTTTTCATTTTCTTCATCCACTTCCATGCTCAGCCTTATAGGATTTGTTTTCTCAAGTATCATTAGTTGATATTTTTCAATTTCCTTCTTAGCTTCTTCACCCTTTTTCAATTCAGTATCTTTTTCCTTTTGGGATTCATCATGATTTGATCCGACTGGTGGATTTTGGGTCTCCACAGTTTCCTATAAACTGGTGGCCTATTTATTATGGTCTTAAAGCCTTTTTCCGGTCCTTGATTCTTAGATTAGTCTGCATGCAACAATCCCTTGCATTCTGATTCTGCCTGTCAGTTAGAAAGGCTTTATTAGCCTCATCTGTCTATTTTTGTCCTTGCTCTTCAGTATGATCAAAGGGTTTTTCCAACTGTTGCTTCATTCTCTTGGAACATTTGCCAGAAAAATGCCCTAATTTATGGCATTTGTTACATATTAGCTGGAAATCCTCATATTCTATTGGTTGTTTCCATGCCCCAAATTTGGATTGTAGAATGATGTGTTCAGGCAGCTCCTTTTCCATTTCAGATGAGACACAGAACCTTGCAAAAGTAAGTCTAGATCTATTTTTCATAGGCCCATCTAGCCCAATTGGTGAACCAATCAATCTAGCCACATGAAGAAGGATCTCATCATCCCAGATATGTAGGGGCAGCCCTGGGAGTCTACACCAGATGGGTATGGCATGTATGTTCTCAATATTAGGGTTAAACCTAGGATACCATTTTTTCAGAAAAATCCCCATATTGCCAATACACCAGGGATCACCCAATAAGACTGAATCCACATCAGTTTGTAGATTGAATCGGGCTATAAAAAAACGCTTGGCCATGGTGGTGATAATCAAATCTCCTTATTATTCATCATCGTTGATGTTGTGATGAAATCATTAAAACATCATAACATCTACATCCCTAGCCTCAACCAAAAATGTGAACCCTAAATCTACGTTTCACGTAAGAATCCGATAGGAAATCAGTGGCCAGGCGAGGGAGATGGAGGTGGCATGACTGTGGGGCTCGTCTCAGAGAATCTACCCTGGTCGTCGATCGACCTTGCCTTCACTACAGAGAGCTCTATACCTCTACCTCGGAATGATGGCACAAACCCTAAACATGATCTACTTCAAGCTCCATTCAGGCGTGCTTCTGTCCATTTGAGGGAATGAGCATTCCTACAGCTATCCCTGGTAATGGACACTTAAAATATGTGTCGGAAGGTTCATCTCGTTACAGATTGGAACTGGACAGAGATGCTAGTCACGACCATATTGGGTCATCCTTCAAAAATGTTTTAAATGGCAAGGAATCTTCCATGAAACCTACAGACATTACCCCATCTATTACATTCGAGGAAGAGGTCATTTACTCTAAGATTTACTACAAAGAGCATGATCTGATTTGTAGATTCAGGGGACTATGGCCCAGCCTTTCTATTCTTCACACATGGATCTCTAAGCACTGGACTCCAATTTTAACAGGAAGAATAGACTTGTATTCATGTGCTAAAGGTATTTTCATTGTAAATTTATCTTCAATAGATGATAGAAACATCATTTCTTCCAAACTATGGACCTGCCAATCTAAATATTTGATCATTAAACCCTAGTTCCCATCCTTTAACCCACTCACTGAATCTTTCTCATGTTTGGTTCCCATCCTTTAACCCACTCACTGATCAGGCTGCCCCATTTACCTCTCCAGTTCTAGAGTCATGACTATCTGACATCCATTGGAAATGCCTTGGGAACTACACTCTATATAGATTCTCAAACCATTGATTACACCCACACTACTAATGCTCAGATCCTAGAGGAACTTGACACTGATAAAAATCTTCCTGCAACCATAGATCTTAGAGTGCAAAACAGAACTTGGTCACAACCTCTTGATTATGAAGGTCTTCCTTTTTAGTGTAGAAGGTGTTTTTGCTTAGGACACTTCTCACCCTTTGTGGGATGGAAAATCTTTTTCGGGCTTCAACATGAGAAGTGCAACTGGTGGAAAGGGTCTCCATAACACCTGATTTCCTATACAAAAAGGGACCTCTTTCATTATGCAGATAGAAAAATTTTTTCCGGTCCTTGATTCTTAGATTCTTCTGCATTATTGATCCCTTGAATTCTGCATCATGTCCTTCGGTTGAGAGGCTTTATCAGCCTCATCTGTAAATTCTAAAAATATCCTTGTTCTTCAGTAACAACGTGGTTTTTCCAAATGGCTTCAAAACATTTGACTAAGGAAAATACTCCTAATTTATGGCATTTGTGGCATCTTAGCTGGAAAGCCTCATATTCTATTGGTTGTTTCCATGCCCCAAATTTGGATTGTAGAATGATGTGTTCAGGCTTATCCTTTTCCATTTTAGATGAGACACAAAACCTTGCAAAGGCAAGTCTGGATCTATTTTTCTTAGGCCCATCTAGCCCAATTGGCGAACCAATGGATCTAACAATATGAAGAAGGATCTCATCATCCCATAGATGTAAGGGCAGCCCTAGGAGTCTACACCAGATGGGTATGGCATGTATGTTTCAGTATTACGGTTAAACCCAGGATACCATTTTTTCAGAAAAATCCCCATATTGCCAATACACCAAGGACCACCCAATAAGACTGAATCCACATCAGCTTGTAGATTGAAGCGGGCTAGAAAAAATCCCTTTTCCATGGTGGTGATAATCAAATCTCCTGTTGGTTTCCATCGGCGTATGGCCCATTTTCTTATAATATCGACATTGGGTCTTGATCCCAAAAACTTTCCAATGAGGGCGAGATTAGTTTTCTCTAGAGCTCTATGCAGACAACCGTCAGGCACTTGTATGTGGGTCACCCCTTCATTATCTTTTGTAGTTTTAAAAATATTCAGTCTAGATGCAGGAGAAAGGGGACCCACATTTTTGTCAGGAGGTAACTTAACAATATCAGCCCAGGCTCTAGATCCATATGCTAATATCTTTATTCGGTTCTCCATCTGTAAACGGTGCCTTATCAACTTGTTCGCAGCCTCTTGAAAGACATTTTACCGGCCAGAGCGGCTGAAACCACATCTCAAAACCCTCCCGCAGTCCTCCATGAGCTCCAAACCTGCTCACCTCTTATTAATTCAAACAATTACAAGCATGATTTTTTATTTTTATATAATTAATTAATTCAAACAACTAATATAGATTATGTAAGTAGTACTGTATTTTAATATTTCTACTATTCTTTTCTACATTTATTGTATTCAGAAACTACTGAAACTGGTGATGAAGATCAAACTCATTCCGAAGGTCAAGATCGAAATGTCACGTTTGTGTCTCTGAACATGTAAGGTAAATTGTAATAAATAATATTTAGCATGTTTGTTTTAGCATTTACAAGGCCCGACCGTATAATGATAATTTTCTAACAATTTGTTGTTTACTTCTTGCAGGTAATATGGATTTTGAGCACATTCCACTTGCAAGGAGGCCACTAATACCTCCAACACGTATAATCTAAACAAAAATATGTCTTCAGGAAAAAATATAAGATTTCCTGCATACTCGGATGGAACACTTCATCCTTTAACCATATAATTTCCTGGACTCTCATTAGGTGGTGTCTTAAGAGTAACGCCCACACAACTTTTCAACAACATTTCCCTTAACAAGGAGTATTTGGGCTTCAATAGTGGCGATGCATACAAGGGTAGCTATTTTGACATCCATGATATGATTCAATCTACGCTGCTTCCACCACAACCACAACAAAATGTGCATGAAGTACAGGACAAGGACTCTCCTCCTCCTCCAAGAAATGTTCCACAAACAGATGATGAAACGGCATATTTCATATCAGAAAATATGATATCAGATAGTATGGGGGCAACAATTCAAGAAGTTGTAATGTCTAATGTGGATTTGGTGCAGTCTTGGGAGAGGAGAGCTAAAATTTTGATAAAAGAAATAAATACTCGATACCATAATCATGTTCAAAGGCATTCATTGTTCACTGTAGTAGTGAGCCAACCGAAAAGGTAGGATATTTTGCTAAACAAAGCTCAGTTAGGGAAAATTTCATATAATAATGATTACAATGATGTTATTATAGACATAATGTTAAATAGGTTGGAGAATCTGAATGTTAGAGCACAAAATTACTACAAAAAATGGGCTAAAGACAAGACAAATGTTTTAATAACAAATTCAGAAAAAGAAAACGTTGTGGTGAGTCATCTTTTACATGCAAAATCCTAATATTATAAGTGTCATAATATATTTTATCAACTTATCTAATAGACTAAAAATTTAATATTTTTTTTTGTAGGCAAAATATGAAAATTTAAAGAAAGAAGCAATTGTATTTGAAGCACATTTGAAGAATGCCCGAAAAATCTTGAATTCATTTGTATAGTTGAAGGAAAAAATCATAGTATTAAATAAGAAAAATAATACATTGAGAAGGATAATCAAGGAGCATAAGATGCATCCATAAGTCTTACTAAAGGAAAAGACAGACGCAGATGCATCACTTTTGTTAGCAGGAGATGTAGCGAGGGAGGAGCAGAATATTCTTGAAAATATCAATATCGTAGCGCGATATTTGCAGGCATCAGTAGTTATAGTAGATAACTCTGTAAAGACAGAGTAGACTCCTCTACCTCTTACGCAAGATAAAGATCAAGCTTCTCCTGAAACATAAAAAAATTCAATATGTTAGTTAAGTTCACCATATGACAGATGTGTTGTCACAATTCTGACACTGGCATAGGAATTAAAAGATAGTGGCTAGCCTTTTTTTGCTTTTTATTTAGTGTGGTAGACGTAAGTACAACTATGATTCAGAATTATAGGCACAAAAGAGGATGCCCTCGTAATGTGTCCTTATATGAAAAAATTTGTCTGGAAGCTTTGAAATGTTATTTACAACCCCCCTTTAGGAATTTTATTGGCTGAGAATGCTTTATGAATTGATACTTATCTTCTTAAAGTAATCTGCCACATGAGAGAACGATTTCAAAAGTACTTTGGAATTGTAACTATATTTATTGTTAATGGATTTTACATAATACAAATGATGTTTATGTTTCTTTATTTACGTAAATGGTGCTTAATTTTTCATGATTTTGTTTAAAATATTTACGTTTCTGATTTCATGCAAATGTAAAAAAAATCAATTAACAAATATAAAAAACAAATATGTCCTTATTTAAGTCTGAAAACCAAATATAAAAAACAAATGGGATACAAGAAAATGATAGTGACAATGTTCCAATGGTAACGGATCAAATAAAGACAAATGTAATATTGCATTTATTGAAAGTTGTAATCTTTGTATGAAATACATCAAATTATTGTAAATAGTCTCAACAATGTATAGAAGAAATGAAATCTATGTGAATTTGAACAGTCTTAGAGCAACATTTTCATTTGTTTAAAATATTTACATTTCTGGTTTCATGCAGATGTAAAAAAATTAATTAATACATATAAAAAAACAAATATGTCCTTATTTCAGTCTGTAAACCAAATATAAAAAAAATGCAATACAAGAAAATGATAGTGACAATGTTCCAATGGCAATGGAACAAATAAAGAAATTTATGTAATATTGCATTTATTGAAAGTTGTAATCTTTGTATGAAATACATCAATACATATTACATAAAATTATTGTAAATAGTCTCAACAATGTATAGAAGAAATGAAATATATGTGAATTCGAATAGTCCTGAAGCAATACTTTCATTTGTGTCTTGGAAATCAACTTTAGCATGATCTGTGGATGTGTCTCAATCCCCCGGGTCAGGCATAATATTACTAACTCCTCTTCTTTCTACTAGTGAATTCCATAATGCGAGTGCTCTATCATAAGGAAAAGAATCCACTAAGTAACGTGATACATACAACCTCAGACAAATTTCTAGATTCCTATCCAATCTGTTTTGAACTTTTGACTTTAAAAAGGAAAGTGCATTGAAATCCCTTTCAACTTCCACAAAACCCAAAATCGTTTTTTGAAAAAGTTCATACAACTTAATATACTCCTTCAAATCTTCATGCAGAATGTTACTGGAACAAAAATCCTTCCAAATCCTTTTGATGACACTATATTCCTATGGATTTTGTAGAAGTTGAAATTGTCACATCATAATATTATCATAATCCATTGACTGGGAACTAAGTCTTTTCTTTGTAAAATACCTTCTACAGAAACTCTGTTTATCTCTACAGTATTAGAGAAATAGTCAGTTAGATCACTCATATTTTTTACAAATAAAGGACCGATGGATGTATAAAGTATGCCATAAGACAAATTCAAAAATTGCAGATTTACAAATCCCATTGCTTCAAGTATTTTATCATTTTTGAATATTTTCCAGATCTCTTTAGATAAAGATTCAGAGATATTTCTCAATTTATTCCTAGTTTCCAATAATACTGCATCATATAAGTTTCGTGTCACTCTTACTTCTTCCATTTCTGAGCCATCCATACTAAATATTTTTTGGAACGTATGAAGTGGAATCTCTTTCCCATGTGCTATTATATAAAAATGGTCATGTATATTGTATTTTTAGAAACACCTAGGATTTTTCAAGTCTGTCAATGCATTCCAATTTTCAAAAGTAGCACTCTAAAAAACTTCCATCTAAAATAGATGAACTTTCAAGACTCCAGCGCACACATCTTATGAGTCTTACAGAGTCTATTATGTAGAAATAATGATCTTGTGTATTCTTCATTAAAATATTAAGCTCCCTCAACATGGGAAAAATACCGTAGAGTGTGAGTAGAGTTTCTATGTCTGTTAGATGGCACAATAGATCTTTAGCTTTATCTACATCCATGTGGTATTTATATATAAATCCTGTCAATGAAGAATATTCATCAAATATTATACATGCAAGTCATACATAGATATCCATATGGTATCTACATCTTTGAGAAGATTTTTTCCCTCTGTTAATCCAATTGCAAATTTATGAAATTCTAAAAATCTCTTT
Source organism: Taxus chinensis (assembly GCA_019776745.2). Lineage (NCBI taxonomy): Eukaryota > Viridiplantae > Streptophyta > Pinopsida > Cupressales > Taxaceae > Taxus > Taxus chinensis. The sequence goes on along the minus strand of CM034154.1, from coordinate 628,982,166 downwards.
GGACTGCTAGAATAATAAGCATGCAAATCACATATCAGTTCCTCCACTTTAGCTACATTTTCAAATGTGCTCAAAATTTTGTAGGCCAGATTCATTCTATGAGCCATGCAATGGATACCAATCATATAAGGAGCAACATTTTTCTGAAGTTGAACACAAAGACCATTTATGGCTCCATCCATTATAGCTGCACCATCGGTTCTGACACAAACTAATTTTGTTGCAATGGAAAAGTCATCCATTCCTATGATATCCTTCAGATTTGAGACCACCTATTTATAAATATTTTCAGAATTGTAATTCTCAGTCATTTTATGAATTGCTAAGAGGTGGGGAGTTCTTGTTTCATTAACAAATGTGTAAATATGAATACAAATCCATGAAGTATTATCCACTGCAGTAACCTCATCTATTGAAAGGGAAATATTAAAGGAAATAATAATTAGATCGTACTAAGCCAAGAACACAGATGCTAATCAAACACCACAATCAATAAAATGAAAGAAATTTTCCAAAATAACTTTACATAAACCTTTGCAAACAAATGAGCAGCACTATCATATATTATTATGGAACTCAATGAAATACAATGAGAATGTGCCTTGCTTATATATGCAAGGAATAATAATCTAAGAACCAGTCAAGGTCATAGATCAAGCCATAAATCATGGAAAGAACTAGTCATACTAGTTAAGTCCATCGATTTATGAGAAAACTAGACATCAAGGATCTAGTCAATACCATAGATCAAGGAAAAAACTAGTCAATACCATAGATTTATGAGAGAACTAGACATCAAGGATCTAGTCAATACCATATATCAAGGAAAGAAATAGTCAATACCATATATCAAGGAAAGAAATAGTCAATACCATAGATCAAGGAAAGAACTATACCTAACAAGTTGATAATATCCCCCTAATATCTAAATAAAAAGAAATATCCACACACATAAGTGGGTGAGGATAAACACAATAAAGGTAAATAAAGTACCTAGTTGAACATGAGCTAAGGTAAATACCTACTCTAACACCCCCCTCAAGTGAAGCTAGGACCCAAAATAGAAGTGGCATGTCCACAATATGATTCCTAACAACTAGGCCTGATGAGGTACCCATGTACAATATATCCATGAAGAAATCTCAAACCAAAAAAAGGAAAGAATCTTGCTAGAAGGAAAGAGAAAGAATAAGAAGAAGGAAGATGTTCTCACGAACACCCCCCAAGAACAAATTCTGAAACCCCAAGCATTCCACGCAACTCAAGGTAGCGAGGTGATGCAAAAGGATTCATAAAGATGTCTACAACCTGCTACTGAGTTGGAAGGTACTCCAAGAAAAAAATTCCATCCTGAATGTGCTGACAAATGAAGTGGATGTGTATCTCAATATGCTTGGTCCACTGGTGCTCAACTGGGTTGCAAGAAATGTGAATTGTACTTTGGTTGTCATACCAAAGTACATTCGGTGAATCCTATGGGAATCCAAACTCTATCAATAACTAGCGAAGCCAAAGAATCTGCTGACTCATTGTAACTATTGCCTTGTACTCTGCCTCTGAAAATGAAAGTGCAATAGCCTGTTGATTTTTACACGCCCAAGCAATTGGAGAAGAAAAAATACATAAAAGATAGCCAGAAGTGGAATGCCTGTCATAAATAGAACCTACCCAATCTAAATCTGTATACCCAACCAACTAAGTAGAACCCCTAGTGTAGTGTAGGCCAAAGTGGGAAGTGCCCTGTAAATAACACAAAATCCTTTTAGCAACATGTTAGTGATTACTATGAGGAGAATGTGCAAACTGAGATATAAGCCCTACTGCAAATAAAATATCAAGGTGAGTATGGGTCAAGTACACGAGACTCCCAACCAACTTCCTATACAATGTAGGATCATAAAGTGGTGTGGTACATGTGGAAGTAAGAGTAGATCCAAACTGAAAAGGAGATGGAATTGGCTTACAATCAGCCATATCAAAGCACCTAAGAAGATCATGTGTGTACATTTGCTGACTCAAATGAATCCCTGAATCTGTCTGAGAAATATGCAAACTAAGAAAATAATGCAATAGCCCAAGATCTATCATGTCAAACTGTGTAGAAAGAGCCCTCTAAATACTCTGAATGTGGGAAGAAGTGCCAGTAAGTAACAAATCATCAACATACAAGACAAGTATCACAATATCCTCACCAACATGCTGGAGATACACTGTATAATTAGAGTGGCAATGAACAAAACCAGTAGATAGAAGAAAATAATCCATCTTCTCATACCAAGCCTGAGGGGCTTGTTTGAGACTGTAAAGAGACCTTCGAAGCCTACAAACAAGAGAAGAATCCTGAACAAATCTAGCTAGCTGCTCCATGTATATTTCCTCTTGTAGACCTCCATGTAAGAAGGTAATCTTCACATCCATCTGGTATATGGGCCACCCCTTTGATGCAGCAATAACAAGTATAAGGCATACAGAATCCATCTTAGCAATGGGTGCAAAAGTCTCATAGTAATCAACACCTTCAACTTGTGAAAAATTGTTTGCAACAAGATGAGCCTTATACTTGTCAATGGGCCCATCAGCTATGTATTTGGTTTGGTATACCCACTTACACCTAACCATCTTTCTTCCTTTAGTAAAAGATACTAAATCCCAAGTATGATTCTTCATCAAAGAAGAATACTCAACTGTCATCACATCATCCCACTCCTGTATCCCATGAGCCTTTGAAAAAGACTGTACATCCTCATAAACTACCTAACATAAAAGTCCAGAACCTATAGAATGTGCATGGTGATGCCTAGTCGGTGGAAGATCCTCTATGAAAGGTGTTGCCTCAGAAATTGTAGTACGATCCCACTTAGGCATAGTGACAACATCAGTGGGAATAGGATCCTCAATGACATCTATAACCTCCTCATCAATCTCCTCAAAGAAAGGATCCTCAAGATGAGATGAAGAATAAGAAGGAGACATGAAATAAGATGAAGAATCATGAGGAGTGAAGCGCTCATCAAACTGAATATGTGTTTAAAAAAGAACGTCATGTGTATCAAGATCTAAAAGATGATAAGCTCTCATATCCTCATAATACCCTACAAAAATCAAGGGTTTACTCTTCTTATCCAAAGCTTTCCTTTTCTTCTTTGGCACAAAGGCCCAATCATGGCTCCCAAAGACTCAAAAAAATGAGACTTCTAGTTTAGTTTTGGACCAAGCTTCCTCTGGAGTCAAATGCTCAAGTGTTCTGTGTGGTGTGTGATTTTGAATGTAGTTAACACAATTAATTGCTTATGCCCAATAGAGAGAAGGTAAATCTCTAGAATGCATCATACAGTTAGCCATTTCCTTCAAAGTTCTATTCTTCCTTTCTACTAAACCATTCTGTTGTGGAGTATGAGGAATAGAATGCTGTTGAATAATGCCTTGAGTTTCCAAAAAGTTAAAAAAACTCATTGTTAAAGTACTCCCCCTCATTATCAGTATGAAGGTTCTTTATGCTACTAGAATATTGTTTCTTGACCAAATCCTTGAATAATTTTAAGTGTGAAAAAACATCACTTTTGTACTTGAGAAAATAAACCAAAGTACGCCTCAAGAAATTATCAATAAACGTAAGTGCATACTTAGCTCCATTGAAAGATGGGGTAGGAAAAACCATCAAGTCACTATGCACAAGCTCAAGTGGTGAAGAATATATCTTAGAAAAATTCTTAGGAAAAGGATCTTGGTGTTGTTTCCCTAATGCACAACATGAAAAACTCCCTCAAGACAAGAAACACCAGGAAGAGCATCTACCATAACGTGAGTGCTCAACTCCTTCAAATATCTGTAATTGAGATGCCCAAATATTTCATGCCAAAGCTTACTCTTTGAATCTACATGCGAAACCAATCATGTCGCTATAGAAAAAGGGTCATCAAAACCCTCAAAGTGATATAGTCTAGAACTATGATCAATAATACCCTGAGAAACCATTGAATGAGGCTCCAAAAAAGTTCATACTTCTGCTCCATGTGGTGTAAAAGTCACTGTTTTTCCTTGACCAAAATGAAAATTTTGATATACATAAAACAAATTTGTAGTGATGTTAGGAACATATAGTGCATCTTGGATACTTCCACCATCAAATTTTATATCACCTTTTCCTTTAACAGAAAGGAAGGAAGAATCTCCAATCTCAATTTTTGAAGTAGAACTCAAACCTAGAGAAACAAAAGACTCCTTGGAAGAATTCATGTGATGATAAGCACCAGAATCTATAACCCAATTGTTTGCAAGTGGTTACTAAGATCTCCCAACAACATTAAGTGCTTTGTCATGCTGATTAGAAGGAGGTGGCATAGATATAGAAATTTTGTGTTTCTTGACTACATCTTCTAAGGCTTGCATTCACTTATAATACCTATGTTCTTCATGATTACTACCCCCACAAAAAGAGCATGAATGAGTAGACTTATTCTTGGATTTAGAAGACTCCTTGGGTTTTGAGTTGTTTTCTTTAGGTTTAGGAGCATTTTGAGATGGAGGTGTGGATTTGGTTTTACTGTTTGGTTTTCCCTTGCCCTTAGGATTAGATGCAACTAACGCCTTTTGAGAGGTGGAAGACAGATGAGATAATTTGGATTCTTCCCTAATAAGTCTTTCACAAAATGTTTTCTAAGTTAGGCATTTTGAATGTGTCACCTAAGGAATCCATTCTAGAGAAAAAGGTAGAAGCAAAAATTTGGAATGGTCCTCTCAACTTGGATAAAATCAAGTAAACACACTCTTCATCTTTCTTATCTCTTCCACTCCCCTTCAATTGTGTCAACAAATTCTTGAACTTGGTAAGATAGTCTATAATTGTTGGAAAATATTCAGGATTAAGAGAGATAATCTCAATTTCAAGTTGCATGGCTCTCATATGATCCACCTTACCAAATAAATCCTCTAATTTCTCCCATATTTTGAAAGAAGAGTAACACTTTTCCAAATGAAACAAAATAATGTCACTTACATAAGTTCCTATCAAAGCCATACACTCATCAAATTTGCACTGGTACTGAACATTCTCATATTCTCTAGTGAACACTGGTTGTTCTGAAGAAGTTAAAGCCCATAATACTTTCCACTTAATTATTGTTTCCATTCTTGGTTTCCATGTGTGGTAACTATGTGTTGTTAATGGCTTAAAATGATCTAATGCATAAGTAGATAAAGGCGCCATCCTCAAAAAATCACCAAAAGAAATGCAAGAACTAAGCAATGCAACAAGATCCCCAAACAATGCAACAAGAGCCCCCCCATATTTTGGCACTTTATAATGAGTGCGTGTTACAATATGGCACTTTATAATTATAGTGCGATTCTCAAAATAAATATTTCCAACGGAAAGATCATAAAAAATAAGCACTTTTGCAAAAAAAATGACACTCAAAATCAAGTTATCGATCAAAAGATACAAGTTTTTAAATATTATGCTCTACTATTTATTTTAGTTGTCACTAAAATAGAATAAAATTCTCTTGCCTTCACCACAAAAATAAAATGAAATGGGGCTAGAGTTAAGCACCTACTAGTAGGAATCACAAGCTTTAAGCCCTTATATGACCATACCATATTACCAGGGGCTAAGGATTTCAATGGGTGTGTGCAACTTACTATTCTAGGGTGTGTTGCTTGTTTTCAAGAAAGTCACATCCAACTGCTTCTTATGGTAAAAAATACTATTTCTGGACTGTGTCGAAAATGACCTTCGCCGCCCAGATTAGTAGCCTACGCAATTTCCCGAAATAGCAAATCATGCACAGCCGCCCGTGGACCCCTGCCAAAAAAGGACAGAAAATGCTATGCCATAGCAAAAAAATACCTAGATCAGATCTCAAAAAACCCAGCAAAACCTAGAAAAATAATTTTTGGTTTCCTTCGTTGTTTGGCGTGAATCTCGAGGCAAACCAGTGCAATTCTCTGCAACCACCAAAAAAACCAAAAAAATGACTGCCTCCACAAATGGCCAAGTTTACAGCCGATCTTAGGGTTTTCACACCTTACGGATCCAATGGTGGCCTCTGTTTGGCATAAAAATGCATGCAGCAACAAAATACAGAGAAATCCCAAATATATGAATATACAAAAAAAAAATGCTTGCAAAATGAAACTTGTAGATGGATGTCAACAATAATCTACTATTCTGATACCATAAAAGGAACGATAAGTAGGTCATACCAAGTCAAGAACATAGATGCTAATCAAACACCACGATCAACAAGATGAAAGTAATTTGCCAGAATAACTTTACATAAACCTTTGCAAACAAATGAGCAGCAATATCATATATTATTATGGAACTCAATGAAATACAATGATAATGGGTCTTGCTTATATAGGCAAGGAATAACTATCTAAAAACTAGTCAAGGTCATAGATCAAGCCATAAATCATGGAAAGAACTAGTCATCAAAGAACTAGCTAAGTCCATAGATTTATGAGAGAACTAGACATCAAGGATCTAGTCAATACCATAGATCAAGGAAAGAACTAGTCAATACCATAGATCAAGGAAAGAACTATAACTAACAAGTAGATAATATCCCCCTAATATCTAAATAAAAATAAATATCCACACACATAAGTGGGTGAGGATAAATACAATAAAGGTAAATAAAGTACCTAGGTGAACATGAGCTAAGGTAAATACCTACTCTAAAAAATATACTTTGCCTTTTGAACACATTGTTTCAGATCCTTCTTTTCTACTAGAGATAGAAATTTTGTAATTTCCCAGTCGTTGGTATCTGACCAATGAGATTGAGGAATGTTTTGTAGACCAATAACCTGATACAAAATTTTATTTTCTTCAAAATTTGACATGGGTATTTCCCTTTTCAATATATGGAATACGGTAGCAAACTAAATACTTTTTGCATGCATTTTTTCCTCCATAGCTTTGCTCAATCTTGCTACTATGGTGACACCTTTTTCATTTAGATTTTTCATACGTTTTTTTTTCCTTTTCATATTCTTCTACGTATTTTACATGTAGACACTCTTTTGCATCTTTCCATTTATGTGTTTTGACTATGTTGCCATCATTTTGCTTTTGGGAAATGTATATTTTCCCACAATACTTTTCAATTGTCTAGTTTGAGTTGTATCTTGTGATCCTTACCCTGTTTCTAACCACATATTTTACATCAACATTGTGTTAGAACATCATTACCATTTTCATTGTACACAGGTTCAATAAACATATATTTTACAGCCCATTCGAACTGGAAAGTCCTTCCAATTGTCCAGTTTTTCCTCTTTCTCTGACCTATTTTTTATTCTTGGGGTTCAACTTCTGCATCAGGGATCTCAGCAGGAATATCTTGATTCTCATGTCTCTTTTTTCTGGAAATAGACCTTGGAGTAGAAGCTTCCTCTATTGGTGTATCATGAGAATTCAATGATATTTCTTGTACTTCTATGTCATAAAGGGATGAAATATTTTCCTCAACATATAATGGATCATCGATATCTTAAAATTGATTATTTTATGAAGGAATTTATGAAACATCTACATATAATTCTATAAAATTGTTACAGACATAGTATTAATTTTATATATAGTTAAATATTTACATAGAGTACAAATATTTTGAAGATCAGTATGAAAAACATAATTATCAAATTATGTAAGACTAAATAACCTGTAAATAGCACATACCGATATTTTTAGTTGATGTAGAAACCTCCTTCATTTTATGTTATTTTCCAAAATAGCCAAGCAAATTCTTTGCACCTTTTTTTGAACTAGCTAAATTTGTAACCTTCTTACCTTGATTTCCAGAATCCATGACTGCTTAGGGATGAATCTTATGTTCGAAGGATCTAAGATTGGATGACTTAGGGTTAGACGGCTCTAGGTTGGACAACTCTGGGGGTAGACGACTCTTGGGTTAGACGGCTAGTGGTTGGACAATTCTTTGGTTAGACAGCTCTATGGTTGGATGGCACTTTGATTAAATGGATTGAAGGTGTGATGCCTTTGAGGTTGGATGGATAATGAGTTATACGACCAAGGGTTGGATAACTAAGGGGTCGGATGACTAAGGGGTTGGATGGCTAAGGGGTTGGATGACTAAAGAGTTGGACGGCTAAAGGGTTAGGCGACTAAGGGGTTGGACGATTAAGTTGTTAGACAGCTAAGGGGTTGGACAAATAAGGGGAAGGACAGCTATGGGGTTGGTTGGCTAAGGGGTTAGATGGCTAAGGGGGTGGATGGCTAAGGGATTAGATGACTCTGATAGTATGAGGTTGAACAGACCTAGGGTTGGATGGCTTGCAGTTGCGGTTTAACATCATATGTTGTACGATACTGGTTGTTTATGCTCACTTCGGTGGATATGCACACGAAATTATTCGAAATGGTGGAAAATTACATGCATAAGCTCTTATATATGTGTAAAATCCAGGCGAATTGAACCATACAAGGGAAACGTCAGTCAAAAATTTTGACGAATAATTTGGTTGCAAATCGATGAAAATTTTCCAATTCAAATTTCCATAAACCTTGAATTTCATGAGTTTACAAAAATTCACCACTAAAATTTTCCCTGAGTTGACACCATTCAAGGAAGTTCCTTTGGATTCCTGGGATTGACACTTTTCAAGAAACTCGTTATCATATTTATCTAATATCATTTTCCTAGATGTCGTTGTATTCAGGTCTCTTCACTTGGTCAAAGGAGAAGCATTTTCACACAGTCCACGTTCGATCATCCTGATATTACAATTTTTAGCACATGTATCGATAAACCTGACTTATTCAAGTTCTAAGTACTTTATGTATTTATAACACTAACTAAAAACTACCTTAAACATCAGTGACAATAGTTATGGCATGCTCTGTGGGATGAGTTTAATGAGATTTAGATCATTCCTATTAAGTTGTGTGTGTAACTTAGTAGTTTAATCCCTTGGAGGAATCTCTAAACATACATAATGACTCCCAAAAGTTAAATCTTCTAGTTTCAAGTGGTTAAATCCTCCTCATTTCATGAGAATATTGTAAACAAGGCAAATCATATCTAGAGGAAAAAATGTTGACTATCTACAACTCTCTACACAAAAAGAAGAAGAGAAAAATCGCTGTGTAGATTTGCGTTGCTTACAAGTAGAAACTTTTCAACTTTACCTCCTAGTAGACCCTTTCCTTTCTCTATCAGAAATATGAGACCCATCCCCTAGATGGTACATCAAAGGAATATTCTATTTGTAATTTTTAGTGGTGGTAGTCCTTTACTCATGACCATTCGACACGATATCCTAATAACTTCCTTAAAGAGTATCCCCTTCTTCACTAGTGAAAATTCTACAACACTTGTGGAACATATTCAAGATGTTTCAAATGTTTGTTTAATGGATTCAATCATAGAAGATGATGTCATAGTTTGGCTTCTATAATCTTATCTCAAAGGGAAGACATTACAATGGTATATGAGTCTACCACTTGCCTCAATCTGTATATGAGATGAGCTCATAATTGACCTCTATCAGCAATTTGATGAGAAGGTGGATAACATTTATCTCCTCAAGGGGTTAACAACCATCAAAAGGGCCCCAAACAAGCTTATGTCAAACTTCTAAGACCAACTTTGTAAGGTGAATTATTTTACTTTCTTAGAGATTGGAATTCTAACATAGAGTCAATGATTCAATCCATGGGTTCTACCCAATTACCCAATGCTTATGTAATATCGATTAGGGCTGAATTTTTTTAATCCAAGCAAGTAAGTTAGCCCCTAGATTTCCAATTTTAATCTTCCCTAAATCGTTGGAAATTATCCAACCTTATATTGCTCTCATCCTCAGCCACATGTTTCATCATCCACTTCCACATTTGACTCTTGCATGAAGCAGGAAGAAATAAATATCCTTAGTGTCCAAATCAAAAATCTAAATAAAGATATTTTCTCCCTTAAGAGAAAGAAAGCTCAAAAACCAAAAAAGTATCATAATCCCCCTCAGAGCTATCCATAAGAAGGATATCAATATAGAAACCAAATTTTTAGAACAATTACCCACTAAGGAGACCAAAAAATCCATATCTGCAACCCCTGTCAACTCCTAGCTTGACCAAGGCTATTGTTTCGGTTCAAAATAATATGGTCTAAGGTTTTGAGTGGTGTTATCCATGTGATTAGCCCCACAATTAGTATACTTATGAGGTTGGAATGAATTATTTATGGGAGAAGGCTCTAATGGTGAAAACTCCATTTTTTCAACAAGAGAAAAATATGGCTCCGCTAGAAATTTGTAACGCTCAAAATTACAAGAGCTAGAAAATGAGAAAAAAATTTTTAAAACATAAAAAAAAATTACATAGCTACAATCATACATATTAATTTAATCTAATTCATTAAATCAGATTTGTATCTTTTGATCTATCTGACAACATCCATGTAAGCCATGTGCGGCTGAGAAGGGTGTATCCAGATCTCCACGATCTCCCTTCGTCACTACTTTGAGTGACAATGTTTACTAGCATTTCGGGTCAACCTTTATCAAGTCATGGGAACCATGTGAAATTCCTTGGGTCTACCACGAAGCTAGTTTCCTACCTTTGTATTTCGGTATCCGACCATTGCCTACCTCATGTTCAGTGTTCAACTTCCCATGATCAGGTTACTAACAATTTTTTTAATTGGAGGACTAGGTGATCAAACAATGCACAACCATCAATGCATTACTTTGGAAAAAGTTAACCGCCATGCAGGTTACGGCTAAACTCAAGACAGCACACTAGTCTTATGATTTTTAAGTCTTTCACCACCTCACAACTATCCCTTTCACTATTATCTAGATCTTATAGTTTGTATTTACTTTATTTATAATTAAACTTATCTTGCAAGAGTTTATATCGAGATAGATGCCAAGGCTAATTAGGATCATTATGAGATGAGTACATTCGTTATGTTGAAATGTAACTATTTCAGCATTCTGCATGTACTTATCCCTTAATATGCCTAATGGATATTTTCATTTGATTACCTTCATATCTAGTTTCTCTTTTTCCTGATGCTCAATTTTTAACCTTAAATTACCTTTTTATAACAATACTCTTCCATCCTCTAAAAATTAGGATTTACAATCTTAACAAATTAATGTCAAGTTTACCGGAAGGCCAAATTAAAATATATATATTAATATATATTTAATTATTCCTCAGATCAACTACGCCACTAAATAGCTATTTACTTTAGAAATTAAAATACAATTGAATGTTATAATAATTGTCCAATTTTTGGCTTCATACATTGGTAAATATCATATAAATATATTTAACAATTTAGGATAAGTAAGACTTCTTAATTCTAGTATTTATCATTTACTCATATTGAGATATTATTACATACAAAGTAATCATCTCTTTATTAAAAACATAAATTACATATGTTGTTAAGGCAAAATATATAATTGATATTGTAACTCTCACATAGTGAGGTTTGAATATTAGCATTGGGTCCAAGATCCTAATAAATTCAGTCAAAATTCTAGGATATCATCCTTCTACAAATTGAAATCCAAGTAACTCATTTATATCCATGCTACGATAAAACTTCTCAAGACATGAGTTTCCGCATATCCGAATGTGATGGCTAATTGTCCTGCAAGACTGGAGTAGTGGTATGATGTCAGTTCAAAATGAACTGGCATGAATATTGCCTTCATTTTTTGATGCAATTATTTAATAAAATAAGAAAGCTATAAATGTTGTTTTATCAACAAGCGCATGGTAATACATCTAAGAATGTATTACTACATATTTTCCATAAAGATACAGTTATGAATGCACACCAATAGAAAAAACAATTTCTATTTCAGCGATCATGTTTCCCTCTAATCACAAGGATCAAGACATCCTTATTTTAGCTTCAAACAATAAATATTTGACATTTAAAATTTAACATAAATCGTAGGAACAATATGATTAAGAAGAGTACATTTTTTTTTCTTATTTTTTATAAGTTACCATCACAAAAAAAAATTAATCAAACCATAATCAATCAACATCCAAATTCAGATTATAACCACAAGCAAATCATGCTTTACATGGTATAGATTTAAATATTATTTTACTTACCTTCCAATCAACGAGCAACTTAACAAAACTATCTGAAATCAACCTTTCCAAATACCAATTAAACATATTCTCTCTAGGTAATGAGCAGCTCATCATATCATCCAAGAACATCATTAACAAAGAAAATAAAACATAATATTTTTAGTCAATGAGTAGCTCTATAAAACATCAAAGAACATCATTAACAAGAGAAATAAATCATATTATTTCCAGTTAATGAGCAGCTCTATAAAACGTACGATATATTACTTTCCAAACAATCAAAACACATTTTTCTTATATATATGAACATCCCAAGTAAACAATGTAAAAACACCACGATTACATCATTTAAACATACTCTTTCTAGTAAAAGAATAGCTAATAATTTCTTTCATTCAATATCATTATATTAAACCCAAGCATGCCACCAATTACTCCTTGGTACAACTCAGTCAAGCTGTCCTGGCTTTCATGCCCTTACCAAGACAAACAATTTCTTTTTCATAGCCATGCAAGAATCCAATTCATATTGTCAGACTAGAAGTTACAGGCTAAATGCCATTTTTTTTATAGTTACTCACACATAACAACACACCCTCATTTATACATGAACCGATTTAGATTCCCATAGTAAAAATTTCTGGAAAATGCAGCCCCATGCAAGAGTTTTGACATCCACAAATTTTCATTCAAAAGATCTCAATAAATTAAAAATTAGACCTGTATATAACAACCAAGAAGGAAAAAAAAATAAAACCCTAACCAGTTACATATCCATATCAATTTGGTTACCCAAATCGATTCATTTATACAAATCAATTTGTATACCCAAATCGATTTGTTTACAGAAAACACAATCAAATTTCTGTTAACAAAAATGAAAACCCACAAGCACAAAGTGATTTTAAACACACAAATTCACAAATATGTTTTCCTTCTTCCAATACAGGAAAAACCCAACTCTTTTCTTTTTAGGTACAATTTATTTTAATGTAAAGAAGGAATTTTAACTTTCATTCTATTTCTATTTTTGCAGATCAAAACCCAAAACCCCATCTACGTTTTTTTATGGGTTTAGCTAAAACCACACAAAGAAAACTTAAAAAAATATAGAATCCATCAATTTCCTTTTCAAATTTCATTTCCAAGTAATTAAATCAAAATTTGTCCACAAATTCCTTTGATTTCCATTAAAACAAAGTGTGTATTTCCTCATTTTTTACAAATAATGCAGCAGAGAAGGGAGAAGATATTCATGCCTAAAGTAAACCCAGAATCCTCTTACTCTTCTAGCTCTAACAAGTTGAATCTTTCCTTCCTCCAAAACTCACGCAGGTATCCCAGAAGGGAAGAATGAAAATAGACAAGGAGAAATAAAAGAAACAAATATAATCAAAGAAACTATAGTTGGGCAACATATTCGAGAAGTTTCAGGCTTTCCAATGTTGGCACATGCATTAATGCATGCCACAAACTTGTGTTATGTAAAGGTGTTTCGCTTTACGAAACCCACGAATTTTAAGTATTAAAATTAATATATATTTTTTTAATATAACTTTTAACTTACATGTCAAATCCTTCTAGAATATACATTACTAATTTTACAAATTAATATTACATTTTTTTTAATTTTTATTTTTATTTTATTTAAGTTGTTATCCAACTTAATGGTTAAGTTAAAATTAATCATCATAATACAAGTCCACATATTACCAAAAATATATTACAATAATAATTATTTGAATTTCCATGTTCCATACGAAACATTCAAATAAACGAAAAATTACCAAGTCTGTAAATAATAATTCAAATATTCTCATAAAGCTAGCTTGACATAGCTCGTCAAATAAAAACAGAGGCAATATTATTACAATCATTGCAAAAGTCGAACAAACAAAAGACGACTCAACCAATTAAAATAAAGTAACGAAATACAAATAACCGAAAGATTCGTTATTGTTTATGAACCATTTTACCTACAATCAGAGCCTAATCACGTTTAGGAAGGATCATCAAGGTGGATGTGGGGTTACCCATTCAGCAGTGTCATGCCCCGCAGCAGAAGCTTTGGGTCATGACACAACGAACCAAATGAATTCTTACACACAACGATGATCTCGTCTAAACCTTATTAGACGTAACCGTAGTTAATTTAAATTACTAGTCCCAATATTCAGTTGTAGGCTTATATACCAGGATTTTCTTATCTACATTTTACAAAAAACACTGAATTTAAACACTATAACAAAAACATAT